>CM073129.1:56687474-56917474 GCA_037039145.1 Fundulus diaphanus
GCTATTTGTGTTTGTACCGCGGCAAGATGGGCAAGAAGACAGCGTTTGATTCTTGGAGGTAAGCACGTTATTTTGAGTTAAACAGCGAAAAGGACAAGAACATGGGTCCGGCAACACGGATGCGTCGGCGCATGAGTCGAGCTCGTACAGAAAAACCTGTGTCGACGCGCTTATGTGCTACGTGACCGATACAGGAACTGTTTCGAACTGACTGACGCGCCAAACTGTTTATGTTTCTTCTGAACTGCGCGCGTGTGCATTCGCGCACAGCATCTGGATTCAGCGCGCACAGCAAAGCTATGCTGCACAGTCGTTTCAGAAAAAACGGCTGATCTACACTGAGTAGAAAGCTGCAACTCTGAGCAGCTCTTCCTCCCTTTGTCATTCTCAGCCAGGCCCGTATTAAGACAATGTGGTGCCCCTGGGCACTATACCTCAAAGCCCCCCCCCCTTACCCGTGCTGTCCTCCGGTCAAAAACATCAGACATAATCAAGGGGATTTCTTTACTATTTACTAACTTACACAACTACATGTAGGCATATGAGCAGTGAGCAATATTCAAATATCTCATTTTAAAATGTTGAAATCAAAAAAATCTTGATTTATTTATCATTTATTATTATTGTGACATCAGTGTTCACAAAACGAATAATGCATGGTCTTTCAACAATTTCAAGTAGCTAAATAATATAACTATTTATGAAAAATATATTTTTAAAGCATGTGTCATGTGGTGCCCCCCCATGGTTGGTGCCCCTGGGCACTGGCCCACTGGCCCTTATGGATAACGTGAGCATGAAAAAAATCCCGATCACTGGAACGCAAATAACGTGATTCACCATGGCAATGACAGGAAATAAGTTTGGAATTGTGCATGTCCTGCGAGTAGAATTAGAAATATTTAAAGAAGGCATATGGACAATATTAAACCATAAGAAACAACGCCGTTGCTGCTGAAAACCGCAAGAGAAAATTGTTGAAAAAGTCAATGCATGCGCGATATGAAAGTTATGTGATGGAGAATTAAAGCTGCTTTCACCACACTTCACTGTTCAACACAAAAGGGGGAGTATGTGTGTGTGTGTGTGTGTGTGTGTGTGGGGGGGTGCATTGAATGGACATGTCAGCAAAAAATTTGTAAAAAAATAAATAAAAAAGCCAGAAACGAAAAAGTAACGCAATAGTTACTTTTACTAGTAACTAGTTACTTTTATAGTGGAGTAACTCAGTTAGTAACTCAGTTACTTTTTGGGAGAAGTAACTAGTAACTATAACTAATTACTTTTTCAAAGTAACTTGCCCAACACTGCTCGTGACGTCATCACACCCACAGTTCTTATGCATTTCTTTAATAGGGCTTGGCCGTCATGACCACTGAGCTATATAATCAGTGATGTGCAAGTTACTTCCAAACTGTAATACATTATAGATTACTTGTTACTGTTATTTAGAAGTAATTATTTACATTACAATATTACTGTCTCAGAATTGTAATGCGTCACATTACTCCTGTATTACTTTTGAGTTACTTTCACCAAAACTTTCACCAAAATAACTACAAGGTAATTATTTTGTGGCTACAAGGTAGCCATTTCTAAAATGACAAAATGTAAAAATAAATTACATGTAAGTAACATAGTAAATGTTAACAGAGCATTTTACATCCAGTAGAAGGCAATATGATGTTCCAAAATGACTGTGGGCTATCCAGGCTACTAACAATATAACATATAATTGGCAAAGTGAAGTCTCAAGACAAGAAAGGATGACATACAAAATCACAAATTATCTAAGTCTATTAAAAGTATGGTAGAGGTAAAGTGATTCTCTGGTAATTCCCATGAATAGCTTGGGTATATTAATATTAGACACAACAGAACTGTATGTAAACTCTAATGTCATGACAAGATTTGTTCTTTATTTTTATTTTTTTATTCAAGAGGTTCAGAACACACAACTGTCATGAACAAAGTGCACATGATGAACAAACCTTATCCTTTTTCAGGAAGTATAAAGTGCACTTGGAGGGCCAACCCTCAGTCTTTCAGTCCATAGAAACGCACATATAGGCTAAATATAGCCTAACTTTTTAGTAAGACAACACAGAACAAAAATAGAGACCCTTAGGCCTATGCCTCTAAAAAGACTAAAACAAAACAGGCTACCAAATAGAGGCAGGTTAAAACAAATCCACTTGCTACAATGACCAGTTTACAATTGGATCTATGAAACTATAGGACTAGACATTTTTCGAGAATACAAAAATTAAATTAAAGTGCTTGGGCCTACGGGCCTAACAGAAAATATAGTCATTCTCAAAAAAAGGAAGTTATACAAGAAAAAAAGGCCCACAAGAAAAGTTCAGTAATGGACATTTCCAACAGGAAAATTTGATTGAAAAAGTTCTGTTTCCTGCCTGAAATAAAACAGAGGTAGCGTGACGCTAAACAATGAAAGTACAGGGAAATTGAAGCTGTGATTCAAGGTATGGTGGGGGCTAGCCTATTCCATTATACCCACTTGACTGAAAGATCTGTTGAAGCGCATCAGAACGAGGCGCTGAAAGCGTTCATCACCAAGACGGTTGCGTTTTGGGGTGAGTACCAGACTCTCAAGACTGAAAAGTCTTTCTACTGGTGCACTGGATGGTGTTGGTGCATTATAGCGTAGTGCAATTTGTTTAATTCTTGGAAACTGATGCAGGCTTTCTATCACTGGATCAGAATTTAAATAAGATGTTACCTCTGTTTCCACTGACATAAGTGCATCGGCCATGGCATTGGGCTTTTCATCAAATGAAAAGAAGTCATCTTCATAGGAGGTGACTGCAGCAGGTTGAGCAGCATCACTCATTGGGGTGGCAGGCTCTTCAACTGTTAGGGTGCGGCACTCAGTGGTGAGAAGGTGCTTGATGTGATCTCTTTTACCCAGCGAAGTTTAAATTTGGGCAGCGAGACGGCAGCTAGAAGGGCATTCTTGGAGTCAATTGTTGTGGCAAAGCGAGTTTTAATTGCTCCCACAATTATTTCAGGCAACCCAGTGATCATCTGTGAAAGGCCATTTTGCATTGCTAAAGTTTTGGCCATTAGAACTTCAAGTGTTGGTTGAAGTGTCCCATAAAAACAGGTTTCCTCACCCTGTAGGATGTCCAGTGCAACACAGAAAGGCTTCATAATGGAGCAGTATTCCTTCAGAAACTGGTATTCCCTGTCATTCATACATTTAATCTGAATCTGTGTGCATAAATTGTTAATGTCAGTTAGTGGCATTTCTATGATCCGAACATAGGCATCATAAAATGAGTTCCACCGGGTTACTGAGGGCACAATCAACTTCCTTTCACTGATCTCTTCTAGGCATTCAGATGCAACTGTGGACCGGCTAGCTTTGGTCCATAGTGCTGAACAGTTAGCTGTGGAACTGCGGTAAACAGTCCTGGATTCTGGGTTTGATACCAACCATTTATGAACCTCATTGTTGGCAATGAGGTTGAGTGTGTGAGCTGCACATTTATGATGTGCAGGCAGCACACACAGTCCTTGCTGTGCATTCTCATTGTCTCCTTCAGTGAGAATGCTGTGGAGGTCAGTGAAGGCCACTTTCCCATCATCATCTTCCTCCACCTCCTCTTCTTCATCATCCTCAGTTTCGACTTGTTGGTATTCCTTAAAAGCTTTAACAAAGTTGCTGCCATTGTCTGTCACACATGCAGTCACTTTTTCAGTAGTTAATCCATACTGGGAAAAAATATCCTCAAGTTCAGATGCAATAGCGTCATAAGTGTGTCTACCTCTGAACCTACGACAAGCGATCGCAGCCTTCTTCCGTTGCAACGTCTCTGAATCGATCCAATGGACCGTCACCCCCAAAAAACTCCTGTTGTTGGCAGTCCATATGTCTGCAGTTGTTGACACGTACTGCTGCTCATCAATTGTTTTCTTTAGCTCTTTTTCCATGACAGTATAGGTCCTATCCAGTTCTTTGGCAAATGTTGTTCTGCATGGCAGTACATGCTGAAAAATAATTAAAATACACATATATTATTAAAATATATATTAAAACTCCAGATCATGATCATGCTATTCTTAATCACACGTTTGCAAATCGTCTGTTTATACATTAATATAAACACAAGTACATACATTCATATTATGCTGCTGTATATACATTGAATATATCAATGATTCATAAACTGTCTTTTTTAAGGTAAGTGGTTGCAATCAATTTATTTTCTCTAAATTTAAATAAACACGTTTAGATGACTTTCAACATGGTTATATTTCAAATGGATTTAAAACAAAATGATTGCAACCACTTTAAAACATTTTGTAAATTCAATCATGAATCTTTTTTTTTCAGTTTAGGTCTGTTGATTATGGAAGCTTGTTTCCTCCACTGAATAAAAAAAAAGAAAATAATAATTGCGACTTTTTATCTCACGCAATTGCGACTTTATATCTATCAATTCTGACTTTATATCTTGCCATTCTGACTTATAACACGCAATTGCGAATTAATATCTTGCAATTCTTATTTTACATCTCGCAATTCTGACTTTATTTCTCAGAATTGCGAGATGTAAACTCGCCATTGTGAGGGGAAAAAAAGAATTGTGAGATAAAAAGTCGCAATACCATTTTTATTTTTCATTCTGTGGCAGAAACAATTCCTAAGTTGATGGCTATAATATTTTGACTATACATTTTTACCCAGTGACCTAGAATCTTAATGAACTAGATACAATTCTAGCTATTCGTCATGGAAACAATAGCTTACCTTGTCGTTGTTGGTCACAGGGATCTTGCTAACTAACTTCTTGAAAGCAGGAGATTCCACCGTAGACAATGGTAACATGTCTTCGACGACATACTCTGCCACAAGTCTTCTGACTTCTCGAGGTTCAAGAGGTATGATGGCAGGCCGAGAGAAATTTAATTTCTGCTGCTTTGGCTTATCTCTCTCATCCTCCGCTATTTTTCTCTTCTCAGCAAGTGTAGTGGTCGCATGGCACCGTTCGAGATGTTTTTTTAAATTGCTAGTACTATTTCGCGACGTCGACAGTTCTTTCGGTTTTACACAAAGGTTGCATTTGACTATTACGTTCTTCTTGTCCTTATCTCTGACAAACTCGAAGTAATGCGCATACGTCCATCTGACGAATGTACAGTCGTCTTCTGCCATCTTCGTTATTATTTTCTTTCCCTCTTTCTCCTCTCAATTATTCGTGTCCTGACTCCGAATAAACTCACTTAGATAGGAAAAACATTTATAGAATGTATTTATTTTATATGCTGCTGCCGTCCTAGGGAGACATTTTATTCCAGCAAGTATTGAGTTAATAAAGCAACACACGTCAGTCAGATAAACACAAAACAAATAAATCATAACCAGCGGTATTATGCACACTACTTTTTTAAATTACGCACTAACTCTGTAAACAGGCCACATAGGGAAGCTTAAAAGTATAATATTCTCGCCTCAAACGATCTTAAACGTACTTTTGAAGAACAACAGCAGCAGAAAAGGAAAATTTTAACTTACCGCTGTGAGCTCTGTTTGCGCTGTCTCGAATCAAGCTGCGGCCGCGATGCATTCTGGGAAAGCGGTCAGTCTGAAGAACGCACAAGTCTGCTCTGATGCATGCTCGATAAAGAGGGCGGGCGAGAACAACATCCGGGGAATTCGGCGCGTTCTCGATTTGGCGTTCTCAGCATTGGAACAGTGCTCGGGCTGAGGCTGATGACGTGTCACGAGCACACGAGAACGCTCAAGAACGCATATTGAGAAACGGTCCTAATATGATGAGTAGACGCCTCATGGACCGCTGTTGCCTACTAGCGCTGTCGTGTGGCCGCCATCTTGGAAAGGTCGCCCGCTCCACTCAGTGTAATGTGTTTATCAGACAGGCAGCATTTCATCAGTTATAACTCGCTGAATATGATTTTCACGCTGTTTTTGCTCCAAACCTTAAACTTACAGCTACCATAGCACACGGTTCAGCCCTCTATTCCCAGTGGGGTTTAACAGTAATGGAATATTATGTATTATCAATACATTTTACAGCTATACGTTTTTATAAATGCTTATAATATATAAATTACATGGACACTCCATGTCTATCTCTATATTAATATCTATAGTCTTATATCTCTATATATTTCTATAGGTAAGACAAGATTGTTTATACCAGGGGTCTCAAACATATGGCCCGCGGGCCGGATCCGGCCCGCCGAACAATTTAGTCCGGCCCTGTGGCTATATGCATTATCATTATAATTTTTTTTTTTTTCCCCAGTGTCCTGTCTGGCAATGTGGCAAAAATAATTGTTGTCTTAATGCCAAAAAGAGCTCATCAGATTTGACTTTCACAAGTGGAGCAGTACTGCTTTTGCCATAGTGCTCCGCTTGATTTATGAATGTGAATAGTTTTATTATGATTCATGCGGGCAATATCTCAAATGATATGGACACTACAATGGGAGAGTAGTAGAGGAAAGGAAGAACAAGAAGAAAAAAAACAAAAGGTGAAAGAAAGAGGAGATAAAAGGAAGAGAATGATAAAACAATTATTGAAAAAAACATGTACTTCGTTTAATTGAAAATATACAGTTCCTTTATTGTCCACGAGGGGCGCTGTGTTTTAATTAGCAAATTAAGCTTCAGGTGTGGAAAAATTTAAGTCATTTCTTAATTTTTTATCTGTTTGATGTATTTTGTCATGCAGGACAGTGTTTTTAAGTTCCAAAAAATGTGAAAAATGTTTTTCAACATTGTACAATCACTGTGATCAGTTCTTATGCATAATGCACAAGTAAAAGTTTAACTGAGTAAAAGTATTGTTGAAATTGCACATACTGTTCTTAAAAACGCTGAGGTTATTCATAATATATTGTGTAAAAGTGAAATTAACTTAATATAAAAATCAACAAGTCCACATTTATTAGTTCTATTTAATCTTGCAATGAGTTTACTCGTGTGGCCCTCTTGAGATCAGATTAAGCTGTATGCGGCCCCTCAACCAAAATGAGTTTGACACCCCTGGGTTATACAGTACTTTTCAGTAAAGACTTTTCAAAGTGCTGTATTGCCCTCAACAATATTTCTATATCTTTATATATAATATTGTTGAAGGACTCCGACAATTTTCCTGTCACAAAAAAAGTAATTAACAGCCTTCGGCTTGACTTCAGTGAAGAAAATAAAACATTAAATATTGGTGCTGGACATATTTGCGTGTCCTCTCAGGAAGACACATAGGTCTCTGTCATATACAGCAAATGGGTCCAAATTCTCAGGAGTTATGATGAGAGGAATAAATACAGGAAAAGATCGTTGCTAGATTAATTTGTTTCTATGTTTTCAGAGAGGAACGGGATATTTTAGACCGTTGAAATATTAAGTTCTCCATTGATGGTCCTCAAAACGTCTTTTTCTAAGTTCTGATCAGTTATTTCAGCTTTGTTGTCCCAGCAGGTTCTGGTTCTAAAAGCTGCTCCTGGTGGTTCTGGGTTGCTATATTCTGAGTTTACGTTAGAACAGAGAAAACTAGTTGTAGTGATAATGGCTCTGCAGATAGAAAACAACGTTATTAGAAGTGTGTGGACCTGGTTCTGGTGCTTCTTTGGTTCCACCGTCCTTGTTCCTCATCAGGGAAGTAGCTCTAGGTGGACGCAGCGTCGCTCTTTAATAATGTAGACGTAAAAAGTACGGTGCAGTGAAACGGCTCCTAGAACGGCGCTCTTCTCAAAGGGTGAATGTGAGCCGCTGGGATCACTGGATGCCGTTTGTTGAGGTTTTCACCTTCACGGCTAATTTAGACGAGAGGAATCTGAGCAAATGTTTGATCAAGAACCTTAAAGTCAATATTGATGTGAACTGGACGCTTTGCTCTGGTTCTCCTGGAACCGCTCCTCCTCCTAGATGTTACAGAAGAAGAACATCTCTAGGTTTCTTATTAACCATTCTGAATAGTTTCCGCCATGTTGTTAGTCGTTTATTGTTAATATATAGATCATTATGACCATTTTTTTACACAACAAAGGGCTGTTTTATTGTGTTTACAGAACTTACAGTCCAGTTCTTATAGGAACCAAATGGAAATCAGCTAAACTGGGTCTAGAAGATAATTATATCAAGATAAAGGTTCTGTTCTACACATGCTGGGCTTCTAGACTTTTACCCCTTTACATATTATGGGTTGTTGAAAAAGGTTCTGAAAGATTTTTATCTTCTTACTTTAACTATATATATATAGTTTAAGTCTGACCTTTATTTCCCGGTTGAACAGTTTCTGCCTAAGCAGCAAATCCAACAGCTACAATAAATCAGGGGGGTTTAACTGTCTTATTTTTTTTACTAACTTGTAATTTCTTATTTCTCATACATCTAAACTTTGTTGTCCTGCAGATGTTGGTGAAGTAGAAGTTGTGTCCTGATCACACAAATGTTAAAGGTTCCTCTGACGGCCAGTTTTACCCGTTCCTCCTTCAGAGGCCTCCATCTCCCAGCAGGAGGCGCTGGAGGCGCTGCAGGCTGCCAGGACCGGAGAAGGCGGAGCCTCCGTGACGGCTCTGGAGCTCCTGCAGAAGGAGGAGGAGTTCGGGAGCATCGTGACGTTCTCCTCCCGGCTGGACGAAGCTCTCGGAGGAGGAATTCCTGTCGGGAAGGTGACGGAGATCTGCGGCGCTCCAGGAGTCGGGAAAACCCAGCTGTGGTCAGAAAAACACACACAGGACCGAACACACACATCCAGGTGTGCAGGTGGACAGGTGGTCTGCAGATGACTCCTTAGAGACGTCAGTAACGGGGCGGCAGTCACTCCTCTCTCTGTTGAGCTCAGTGATTGGCTCGTTGCTCGTTGTCCCTAACGAGGCCATGTTTTGGTCAAAGGTGTGAAACCACCTGGAGATACGAGTCACGGCTGCAGAGCAGGTGGTGGAAAGGTGAAATCTGAGGCCCCTCCTCTGTTTGTCGTTGGTTTGGCGTTGATCGCGTTTTTCTCAGACCACCTGTCTTCCTCGTCCAAAACGTGGACGTTGTTGTCTTCAAACGAGTGTCCCTTTGTTCCATCCACATATGAAATGATGAAGTTCTCCCCTCCAGCCGACCCACAGCCGGTTCTTTTGTATTGCTTCTGTCACATTTGCATCACGCACCAGTGAATCTGAGCATGCTCAGTGTGGAGAACCTGGTTCATTTTAAATCTTTCAGAACATCAGGAATGACCTGGATCCGTTCACCTGCTGGTTCTGGTGGTTGTGGGTTCAGTTAACTCGGTTCTTCTGTAGCAGACCTCGGCCGTTTCTTCACACTGAGCGCGCTCAGACCGCTGCCTGTGCTGCGGATGAAACGGACCAGAAGTTTCTGTTCAGACACGCTGAGGGATTCTCCCGTGTGATCTGCTGTGATTGGTTCTGTGTGGTTCTGCTCAGCATGCAGCTGGCCGTGGACGTCCAGGTGCCGCCGTGCTTCGGGGGCCTCGGCGGTCAGGTGATCTTTGTGGACACAGAGGGCAGCTTCCAGCTCCAGAGAGTTGTGGACCTCGCCGGCGCCGCTGTCAGACACTGCTCGCTGCTGGCAGAGGATGAGGAGCAGCACGTGGCCATGACGACCTTCTCCGTGGAGACCATCCTCTCAAACATCTTCCTGGTACTTAAAGTCAAACTCTGAGTTGTTCATGTTGGTTCTGACGGGTCCAGTTCCTTTAGTTTAAGCTCTCGCTGACACATATTGATAGCAGGCCTCTGATTGGTCCTCTGTCCGTGGTCCCAGGTGCGTTGCCGTGACTACGTGGAGCTGTTGGCCGAGCTACACCTGCTGCCCGACTTCCTGCGGGACCGGCCAAAGCTCCGCCTCCTCGTCGTTGACAGCGTGGCGTTTCCATTCCTGCGGCTGCACGACGATCTGTCCCAGAGGACACGCCTCCTACAAGGCCTCGGCCTGCAGCTTATCGCCACGGCAACGCGTCACAGCATCGCCGTGGTGATCACCAACCACATGACCACGCGGCTGCGGGGCGGCCAATCACAGCTGGTGCCTGCCCTGGGGGACATCTGGGGCCACGCGCCCTCCATCAGGCTCCTCCTTCAGTGGGAGGAGTCACGCCGGCTGGCCTCCATTGTTAAGTCCCCGGGTCACATGGACGCTACCGTCCAATACCAGATCACCTGCGAGGGCTTCAGAGACGCTGACCAATCAGAGCAGCTGCAGAGCAAACAGCCTCGAATTCAGACCGACCAATGAAACACATCTGCAGATGATTGGTCGGGGACTTTCGGCCAATCAGAGTCAAGTCTTTAATGGAAGGTTCTTTTTGGGTCCTGCAGGGGGAGACAGAGAAGATCATTAACTCTGAGACTCACCTGTCTGAACTGCTTGCTTTTCATTGGCTGAGAGGACCTCATAGGCGTATTAATTCACATCTTTTGCGTTTACCTGCTCAGGTGCTCTTTGTCTCACTGTGAAATTCACTTTTAACTGTCCACCTTGATGAAACATTGTTAATGATGTCACTCAGGTGAACGTGCAGCCTGTTTAGACAAAGAAACACTTCAAACTGATCCTGCAGGTGTCCTGATACTGATTTAACAGGTTTCACTGTATCATTTTCATCCTTGTAATATTCAGCAGGTTAAATATCATCTAACCCATCATCCTAAAGCTACCTGAGTTACAACGTCACCTTATAGACCCGGTACTTCTGACTCTAAACGTTCTCGGGGTCATGATGTCATCTTCACTAAGAGCTCTAAAGCCGCTCCTCATGGCCTCCATCTCAACAACGGTTCTGGTTCTCAGGTGCACGTCACAGCACCTGACTGTTGAAGGTAGCCCACCTCGGGGGTGTGGTCTCTGAAGAGGACAGCCTGCTGTTCTGGCTCCATCATTGGTTATTGATCAATAATTAATAAATGTCTGGTTTTCTTTCATCTCTGCAGCAGAGGATTCATTTTTTTCCTGCAGGACAGAGAAATGATATTCAGGTTGTTAGGGTTTTAATTCTTTATTAAAAAGGTGCAGAACATTTAATGCAAAAACAATCTAATGATTGGTGGCCATCCCCCCTCTGTCATAATAAATGTCGGAGCAGAAATCCTGTATTTTTGTTCTAAATTGATTTAAAAAGGCTTTTGCAGCATCTGACATGATGTGTGCGGTGTCTCCAGAAATATTCACTAAGAAGGGGTTTTCCTTTGAAGCCTGTGATTCAAGTCCTCCTTT
This sequence comes from Fundulus diaphanus, assembly GCA_037039145.1. NCBI lineage: Eukaryota > Metazoa > Chordata > Actinopteri > Cyprinodontiformes > Fundulidae > Fundulus > Fundulus diaphanus. The sequence goes on from CM073129.1 coordinate 56,698,696, forward strand.
TTTACTTTGGATAACAACACAGTTGTCCATCAGTATGCTGGCGACTTGCCTCTACTCAAGGTTGCTTGAGAGGTAATCGGGTATTAACTTCGGTGTACCGAGCGGTCTCGCTCTCAAGCTGGAAGTCCGGACATGATCACCACCACCACCACCACCCATAGCCTGCACACAACACTAGTCACCTGACATGGTAACTTTCTCCTCTGGTCTCCCTGCTCCTATCAATCAAGTTGGAGTCTGTTTTTATATATCTTCCAAACTATAGATTATGGATCTGGTCAACTGAACTATGTGAGGGAAATGTCCGCTACCAGCACCCAAATGCTGTGTAAGCAGAACTGCAGGTCAGCTGCGGTTCCTGAACTTGCTGGCAGGATGGGAACGATCCTGGAAGCTGGACTCTGCCAGAATAACCACATTTTTTTCTGTTTGGAATTGAGAAGAAGCAGAGAGACTTTAAAGGCAGAAAGAAAAAAAGAGTCTGCCTGCCCAAAACAAATGTTACCAGAATCTGGCCTCCCCGTCGGCCTCAAAAGGCAGAAAATCGTAATTTCTCCTAGATGTTATCCAACAAGAGATTTAAATATCGCTGCTCTTCACCATAAAACAAGCTTCACATCCCATCGTCTGACAGGCAGTGTTTATAAAGGGACAGGACTGAAAGGCAGGAAAGGTCACTGAGTTCTGTATGCTGTTCCCAACGTCATGATCCACAGGTCTTTGGATTATATTTGGGCGCTGCAGGTTGTCACCGATGGTGTTTCTAGGTTATTTATCTGTTTAGTTGTTCTGTTCTTAGTGTGTCCAGAGAGGTGTGATCTGACAGTCCAAAGTGAGGAGCTGCTGCAGCCTTATACACTCCTGGGGTGTTGCTGCAGACCTGCTCTTATTTACTAATGTCTCTGGTCAGGAACGCTGTGAAGTTTGGGAGCACAGCTTTTATTTCTACATAATTATTCTACAGTCCCCAGCCATGATCACTGTTCTTCTTACTGTGTGTGGATGAAAATGGTCTCATGTGTTCCATACCAAATGAAATAAACTCAACCAGAGCTTTTCCAGTCATACTGACCATTCAAGCAGTTTAATCTAGAGCCACATTCACCCAATCTCACTCACAGACGCCAACGACAACATGGAGATTGGTAGGCAATTTGGGGTTGAATGCCTTGCCCAGGAGCACATTGACATGTGATAGAAGGAAGCTGGAATGAAACCCACAACCTTTGAATTGTAAGACATCTTCGCTACCCACCGAGCCACAGTCACCCCATTATTTTTAAAAAGCAATGTGGAGGAGATGTTCGTTTTTATAAAGACCCGGCTACGTGTGGACAAGGCCTGAATGTTTCCGTCCGTCCGTCTTCTTCCTCTTATCCGGGGTCGGGTCGCGGGGGTAGCAGCTTAAGTAGGGAGGCCCAGACGTCCCTCTCTCCAGCCACTTGGGCCAGCTCCTCAGGGGGAATCCCAAGGCGTTCCCAGCAGAGAGACATAGTCCCTCCAGCGTGTCCTGGGTTTCCCCCTGGGTCTCCTCCCGGTGGGACGTGCCCGGAACACCTCACCAGGGAGGCGTCCAGGAGGCATCCTGACCAGATGCCTGAGCCACCTCAACTGGCTCCTCTGGACGTGGAGGAGCAGCGGCTCTACTCTGAGTCCTCCCCGGATGACTGAGCTCCTCACCCTATCTCTAAGGGAGAGCCCAGACACACTACGGAGAAAACTCATTTCAGCCGCTTGTATCCGGGATCTCGTTCTTTCGGTCACGACCCAAAGCTCGTGACCATAGATGAGGGTAGGAACGTAGATCGACCGGTAAATGGAGAGCTTGGCCTTTTGGCTCAGCTCTCTCTTCACCACAACGGATCGGTACAGCGCCCGCTTCACAGCAGACGCACCAATCCGCCTGTCGATCTCCCGCTCCATCTTCCCCTCATTCGTGAACAAGACCCCAAGATACTTGAACTCCTCCACTAGGGGCAGCACATCCTCCCCAACCCGGAGGAGGCACTCTACCCTTTTCCGGTTCAAGACCATGGTCTCAGATTTGGAGGCACTGATTTTCATCCCGGCCGCTTTGCACTCGGCTGCGAACCGCTCTAGTGAGAGCTGTAGCTCACGCCCTGATGAAGCCAATAGGACCACGTCATCCGCGAATAGCAGAGACGCAATCCTAAGGCCACCAAAACGGATCCCCTCAACACCTTGGCTGCGCCTAGAAATTCTGTCCATAAAAGTTATGAATAGAATCGGTGACAAAGGGCAACCTTGGCGGAGTCCAACTCTCACTGGAAACGAGTCCGACTTACTGCCGGCAATGCGGACCAGACTCTGACACCGGTCATACAGAGACCTGACAGCCCTTATTAAAGGGCCCGGTACTCCATACTCCCGGAGTACCCCCCACAGGATCCCTCGAGGGACACGGTCGAATGCCTTCTCCAGATCCACAAAGCACATGTAGACTGGTTGGGCAAACTCCCATGCCCCCTCCAGGATCCTGCTGAGGGTGTAGAGCTGGTCCAGTGTTCCACGGCCAGGACGAAAACCACACTGCTCTTCCTGAATCCGAGATTCGACTATCCGACAGACCCTCCTTTCCAGAACCCCCGAATAGACCTTACCAGGGAGGCTTAAGAGTGTGATTCCTCTGTAGTTGGAACACACCCTCCGGTCCCCCTTTTTAAATAGGGGGACCACCACCCCAGTCTGCCAATCCAGGGGAACTGCCCCCGATGTCCACGCAATGCTACAGAGCCGCGTTAACCAACGCAGCCCCAGAACATCCAGAGCCTTAAGGTACTCAGGGCGAATCTCATCCACCCCCGGGGCCTTGCCTCCGAGGAGCTTTTTAACAACCTCGGCAACCTCAGCACCAGAGATGGGAGAACCCGACCCAGAGTCCTCAGGCTCTGCTTCCGCAATGGAAGACGTGTTGGTGGGATTAAGGAAGAAGCATTCCGCCCACCGAAACACGACGTCCCGAGTCGAGGTCAGCAGCACACCACCCCCACTATAAACAGTGTTGGTACTGCACTGCTTCCCCCTCCTGAGACGCCGGATAGTGGACCAGAATCGCTTCAAAGCCGTACGGAAGTCTTTCTCCATGGCCTCTCCGAACTCTTCCCACGGCCGAGTTTTTGCCTTGGTGACCAGCCGAGCCGCCTGCCGCTTCGACTGCCGGTACACATCAGCTGCTTCCGGAGTCCCACAGGCCAATAAAGCCCGATAGGACTCCTTCTTCAGCTTGACGGCTTCCCTCACTGCCGGTGTCCACCAGCGGGTTCGAGGGTTGCCGCCGCGACATGCACCGACAACCTTGCGGCCACAGCTCCGACTAGCCGCCTCAACAATAGAGGCGTGGAACATGGTCCATTCAGACTCAATGTCCCCCGCCTCCCTCGGGACGTGTTCAAAGCTCTCCCGGAGGTGGGAGTTAAAGCTCCGTCTCACAGGGGACTTTGCCAGATGTTCCCAGCAAACCCTCACAGTACGTTTGGGCCTGCCAGGTCTGACCGGCTTCCTCCCCCACCATCGGAGCCAACTCACCACCAGGTAGTGGTCGGTGGAGAGCTCCTCCCCTCTCTTCACCCGAGTGTCCAAGACATGGGGCCGCAGGTCAGATGAAACGACAACAAAGTCGATCATTGAACTACGGCCTAGGGTGTCCTGGTGCCAAGAGCACATATGGACACCCTTATGCTTGAACATGGTGTTTGTGATGGACAATCCGTGACGAGCACAGAAGTCCAACAACAAAACACCACTTGAGTTCAGATCAGGTGGGCCGTTCCTCCCAACCACGCCCCTCCAGGTCCCACTGTCATTGCCCACGTGAGCGTTGAAGTCCCCCAGCAGAACGAGGGAGTCCCCAGGAGGGGCACTCTCCACTACCCCCTCCATGGACCCCAAATAGGGTGGGTAATCTGAACTGCTGTTTGGCGCATAAGCACAAACAACAGTCAGAACCCGTCTCCCCACACAAATGCGAAGGGAGGCCACCCTCTCGTTCACCGGGGTGAACCCCAACGTGCAGGCACCGAGATGAGGGGCAACAAGTATGCCCACCCCAGCTCAGCGCCTCTCACCAGGGGCAACTCCAGAGTGGAAGAATGTCCAGCCCCTCTCAAGGAGACTGGTTCCAGAGCCAGAGCGGTGCGTCGAGGTGAGCCCGACTATCTCTAGTCAGGCTCACCTCACCTCGATCCTCGGCTGCAGAAACTGAATGTTTCAGGGTGTTAATTATCTGAGGATCTTGGCTGCTGAGGTCTCCAGGACTCTGGAAAAACCTTGAAGACCCCACAGATGAACTGGAGGAAGTCAGGAGATCTCTGCTGAGAGGGTTTCTTTTCAGCCTGTTTTACTCTTAAAGCTAAATTGAGCATAAAGTTATTGATGCACTGACCAGGATGAATGAAGACCTTAGTCCATGTAAATATGAGCAAAGCAGTGGATCTGTGGCATGCAGAGTGACAGTGTGGGAATGCATGGGCATCGCTGACTCTGCAGATTTGTTTATTAACTGAACTGAACTAAACACACACATGCCTTGTTACCCGTGATAGCTTGTTAAAGCTTATTAAATACAGGACTCATTCTTTGACTCCTGTGAAAACGACATGAGGGTTGAGGATTCAGATGCTCTAAATACCCGAGTTAACAAATATGGCACCAAGCATTTTTTCAACATCTATGATTGTTTGGTGCTGTGATTATAAAGATATTAATGCAGGTTTAAAATAACTTCAAAGACTACCAGACCGCTCAAATCCAACAGCAAAGGTTTTACCCTGATAGCCCTAAACTGAGGAGATGACACAATTATTATTTTTTAGTTTATAAAAACTGTGGCCAAAGAAAGCGGAGCTACCAACTGCTCCACAGTTCAGTTTTAACATCTTTTTCTAGTCATTGTGGACATTTGTTCAAAAGGGGGTCATTCTTTGAAATTGTACATTAGGAATAAATGACAACGTGTAATTAGTGTTAAATAGCCACAGCACACATATCTGTTTAAAACTGAACGAAGTGCATTGTGGGAAGTCCAAAGTGATAACTGGTCTCTTTGTTTTACTCTTTGAGGGAAAAGATTAATCAGGCTTCAAGTTGAATTCCCATCAATTTTCTTTTACCTGTTTCCCAGAAACTTTGGATCAAACTTCTTATCATCTGAGCCATTCTCTCCTGTCACTTTCTCCTGTCCACAGTGACAGAATATTTCCAACTAAAATAAGATTTTGCATAAAGCACAGTGAGGTTATTGCAGTTGCTCATGATATTATTACCTCTGGTATAAAGTGGAACCAGTGTTTTATCTGCAGTCAGACTGAAGGAGAACAGGAAGAGAGGAACAGGCTGGAGAGAGTTCTCATTCTGTGCATCTCTGCTGCTTCAGGCAAGTTTATTATATGTTTCAGATCTTCTTCTGTTCATAACTTCATGTTTTATGGTGTTCTTGGATATCAAGGACTGTAAGACGTTTTATGACGGCTTATGCTGGAACGAAGCAACTTGTTTTATTATGTTTTTGTCGCACACTGAACCAAAGAGAAGTTTGTATCAAGTGTTTTTCATGTCTGATGTTAAACGTTCTTAGTCTTGGCTCATCAGTCTAAACTTTGGGTTTTAAAGCTAATGATAATCTTTGTCAAAGCAGTGCTGAGTGCTGTCTGCCCACTTCCAGCAAATAAATACCATTTTGTTAATGAGATGAAGACCTGGACTGAAGCCCAGAGTTTCTGCAGAGAAAAGTACTCTGACCTGGCAACAATAAAGGGAATGGACGACGTGATGATGCTGAATGAGCAGGTGGATCAGAGTAAAATGGGAGACAACTGTGTAAGTTCTCACTTCTTTTCTCTGATTGATTCAACCAGTCCTGGGGATTATAAAAGCCTTGTGGTTGGCGGGGGTAGGGCCGGGCCATGGACCCATGGACCCTGGTCATCTGACTGGTCTCCTCACAGAACTATTAATTCAATTCAATTCAATTTTATTTATATAGCGCCAATTCATGAAACATGTCATCTCAAGGCACTTTACAAAGTCAAGTTCAATCATATTATACAGATTGGTCAAAAATGTTCCTATATAAGGGAAGCAGTTGATTGCATCAAAGTCCCGACAAGCAGCATTCACTCCTGGAGAAGCGTAGAGCCACAGGGAGAGTCGTCTGCATTGTCCATGGCTTTGCTGCAATCCCTCATACTGAGCAAGCATGAAGCGACAGTGGAAAGAAAAACTCCCCATTAACGGGAAGGAAAACCTCCAGCAGAACCAGAACCAGGCTCAGTATGAACGGTCATCTGCCTCGACCCACTGGGGGTTACAGAAGACAGAGCAGAGACACAACAAGAGAGACAAAAAGCACAGAAGCACACATTGATCCAGTAATCTGTTCTACATTAGATGGTAATAGTCGGTGATCTGTCCTCCCTGGATGATTTCACAGTCAACAGAACGTCAGACCAGGTGTACCTACTATGAAGAAAAAAGAGAGAGAACAGAAAGTTAAAGCAGAAATGACAACAGTCATTTCAATGTAATGCAAATCTGGAGAACAGTAGAACTCAGCAGAGTGAGAAAAATAGACCCTGATGTCCTCCAGTAGCCTAAGCCTATAGCAGCATAACTATAGAGGTAGCTCAGGGTAACATGAGCCACTCTGACTAGAAGCTTTGTCACAAAGGAAAGTTTTAAGATTAGTCTTAAAAGTAGACGGGGTGTCTGCCTCACGGACCAAAACTGGGAGTTGGTTCCACAGGAGAGGAGCCTGATAGCTAAAGGATCTGCCTCCCATTCTACTTTTAGAGACTCTAGGAACCATAAACATAATATAAGAGTAGACGCGTCATTGGGCGGGTTCTGCCTATGCTGCGATGCGTCAGAGCGTCCGCCATCTTAAATGTGGCAAATCTGCAGTTACTCAGTCATTTAAACAGAATCAGAGGGACTTTAATCTCTGAATATACTTTGTATTCGTAGTATTTTTTCGTAATATTACAAGTTTATTTTCGTATCCCTTTAGCTTCATTCTCCTGAATTTATTCTCCTAAAGAATAAAAGTATTTAAAATAATCTAACCTGGCTTTGTTACTCCAGGAGTGAAATAATTCTGCAAACTGTGATTATTCTGGAAATGTTCCCCCTTAATTCTCATAATATGATGTTTTTATCATAACATTATCACTTTTGTGTTTGTTTGTTTATTTTTACTTTATTGACCTAGGACTTTATTTAACAAATTGATCCTTACATTCATAACACATACACATATACATATATATATATATATATATATATATATATATATATATATATATATATATATATATATATATATATATATATATATATATATATATCATGTATAGTTTAGTTTATAGAAGGCAGATACAAGTAGTGAAATCAGCCAGAATACATTTCCATGCAGCACAGGAATGAGGCATCTTCTCTGATTCACGTTCACAATAACAGAACTCAACTTTTTTCTGCCACATACAATATGGCGGTGACGTTGACGTGCGAACCTGCGCCCTATGACGCGTCTACGTATATATGTCTGTGCTAGGAACCACCAGCAGACCTGCAGTCTGAGAGCGAAGTGCTCTGTTAGGAACATACGGGGTAATCAGAGCTCTGATATATGATGGAGCTTGATTATTAAGGGCTTTATACATTAGAAGAAGAATTTTAAATTCTATTCTTGATTTAACAGGAAGCCAATGAAGGGAAGCTAAAATTGGAGAAATATGATCCCTCGTGTTGATTTTCATCAGAATTCTTGCTGCAGCATTTTGGATCAGCTGAAGACTGAACTGCATTTTGTGGACTTCCTGATAGTAAAGAATTACAATAGTCCAGCCTTGAAGTAACAAATGCATGGACTAGTTTTTCAGCATCACCCCTGGACAGAATGTTTCTAATTTTGGCGATATTCCGGAGGTGAAAAAAGGAAACTCTGGAAACCTGTTTAATATGGGATTTAAATGACATGTCTTGGTCAAAAATAACACCAAGATTTTTTACTTTACCACCAGAGACCAAGTTAATGCCATCCAGATTCAGTGAATGATTAAGAAGTTTATTTTTTGAGGACTCTGGTCCAAAGATTACAACTTCGGTCTTGTCAGAATTTAAGTGCAGGAAATTTAAAGTCATCCAGCTTTTGATGTCATCAAGACATGACTGCAGTCGAAGTAATTGATTGGATTCAATCAGGATTTATGGATAGATATAGCTGAGTGTCATCAGCATAACAGTGGAAATTAATCCCATGCTGTCTGATAATTTTGCCAACCGGAAGCATATATATAGTAAAGAGAATTGGTCCAAGGACTGAACCCTGTGGTACTCCACAGGTGACCCTAGAGTTTGAGGAAGATTTATTATTAACATGAACAAACTGGAATCTGTCCGACAGATAAGATTTAAACCAGCCTAATGCTTTCCCCTTAATCCCTACAGTATGTTCAAGTCTTTGTAGGAGAATATTGTGATCAACTGTATCAAATGCAGCACTGAGATCTAACAGGACAAGTACAGACACAAGTCCATTATCTGAGGCCATGAGAATATCATTAGTGACCTTCACCAGAGCTGTTTCAGTGCTATGATGAGCTCTGAAGCCTGACTGAAACTCCTCAAGTAGGTCATTGCTTTGTAAATGTTCACAAAGTTGATTCGCAACTACTTTCTCAAGAATTTTAGATAAGAAAAGAAGATTAGATATAGGTCTGTAGTTTACTAGCTCATCTTCATCAAGAGAAGGTTTCTTAAGTAAAGGTTTAATAACAGCTACTTTAAAAGCCTGTGGTACATATCCATTTCACAAAAAAATCGGAATTGAGCATCAAGGCCTGCAGTGTGAACGTAGCCATAATGACAATGAGATACAACAGTCCTATGTAGGCTATAGGCTAATTACATGAAACAAAAGGAAACCGTGTAACTTAACAATAACTTTAAAAACGTGATTCTTTGTATGTTCACTGGTGAAATCAAAAACAGTGAAACTAACACAGAGAGTTAGCTAGCAGCTAACATTCAAAAGTTAAATAGCCTAGCCTTACGAACACTGAACGTTACACTGAACAGGAACATGTGATAAATGAGTTACTGAAATAAACTAGGTAAATTTGGTTGCTCACCTTGCTTTGAAACAACTTCCTTGACTGGTCCTGACAAAGCACAAAGTAGAAGATACCTGGCTCAATCTATAATGCAGCACGGTGTGTTTTGTGTCGAGCAATGTGCCCATAGCATGTGTGAAACAGTGCCAAAATTCCCTAGTGGCCGAGAGTGGTATCACAGGGACTTGACTGCAAAGGTGCCACAGACACTATTCATGCTTTATAGATAGTTAGATGTCTATGGAGATAAATTTCTGCCAAAACGTTGCACACAAAAAAAAGTTTTGCACCCGAAAGAAACTGAAATGCGCCGGTTTGGCTGAAGAAGAAAAACGTGATATCACAGGTAACAGCATTAGCACCCCACAGGTAACTTTCAAAGCTTTCCCGGTGAAAAAGTAATAGCTCACTGATAGATCATGTAAGATTTCAGTTAAAGGCCCTGCTATGTTACAGTAAGGGACCATGTTACTTTTTAGAGCAAATAACATGAAAGCTTGCCTTAGGTTGAACGCCATGCTAAAACAACTTTTGCTTTGTAATGCAGCCACTGTGGTTGGCTTCTGCTTTTACTGTGCTGTGTCAAATAAATAGTACCTGAGTGGATACCCAGATAAATGCATTGTTAACAGATTATCATGTGGTTTTTGTGTTGTTTTCAAATGACTGTCTATTGTTCTTATTGGTGTAAATCTAAATTGGTGTTTGGATTTGGTAATTTATCCTAAAACTGTCAAACCAATGCATGTATGCTTATGTGCAAAACGAATTCTTAATGAATTTAAAATAATTGCAACGAGTGGATATTGATTATATGAAAATTGGTAAGGAAATTAATTAAAAATTGCGTTTTCTAACATAAATATGAATGTTACAAGTAAAGCATATAGCAGCAGATCTAGATTATATCCTACTACCTTTCTAACTCCTTAATTTCTTCAAAGTAAAAATGAGGTCATCTGTGCCCAATTGCAAATATGTGTTGTGCACTTAATAAAATTGGTTTGGCCATGGCAAAAACCACAGCTGGAATTAGCCACATGAGCAGATATTTTCTTGAAAAGTTTGTTTTCATCAAAGTGGTGATTTATTTTTTTCTTTAACAGTATTATCCTTTACATAACAATAACACATATCTGTTTTCCAGCACCCACTGATGAGGTGAAGGCCATCAAAGTTCTGGGCTGGATGGAAGGCTCCTACATAAACTCTGGCAGTCTACCAGGTCGACTTCCATCACGAGACTACCAAGACTTGAACAATTCAGGATTTGATGGAATCTTTAAACACACGAGGAGTTGGGCTTGTTAAAAAATAACTTAATATGTAACCGTTTTAGTTCCCAGTATTAACTACTTTGATCAGTAACTGTTGCAGCATGTCCTTCATAGCTCTTAGTGGAGCCGTTTAGGCTAAAAAAAAAAAAGGTTAGGAAAAAAAAGGCCAGGTTTGAGATTGTTCTAAATTTCCTGACAGTCTTACATGCAGAAATTGTTTTTCATAGTCCTGTTTTTGGCTTCATCCATTTCATCAGCCAGTTTTTTTTAATACAGCCCGTTTTATTGTTAATACATGGATTGTTTACTGGGAAAAACCTGGAGAATTAATGGAGTTCTTTCAGTCTTAATTTCAACAATAAAAGCAATCCTTGTGAAAAAGGTGTATTCACTTTGATTAATATTGGTAAGAATTGGAAATGAAGAGTTTATCAAAGGGTATGTTTATTATGCAATGTGGAAAATAAAGGACTGTTTAATTGTCTCACAATGTTTGCATCCTCAGTTTTAGTAAAAAAACGGGTCATGTGCCCCTTTTTTTCAATAACCTCAGCATTTTCAAAAGGTTTATACAGTACCTTACACATTTACTATCACAATCCCAGCAATTCTACATTTTTATTCAGTGAATACACTAACTTAGTTACATTTTCCTGGCTAGATTTTATTACTTGAAAACCTTTTGCAACAATGGTAACCAAAATAAGATTAAACTCGTAAAGTGTTGGTCATACTGGACAGTAGCAACATATATACATATATATATATATATATATATATATATATATATATATAATCTGAACCGTGTGATTCAGAATGTCCCAGTGCATCCATGGCTGCCCTCAGTGCTACCAGTTGTTCGGGGCTCAACACATTGCCAGTTTCAGGAATAGTGACCCCACAGTGTGGGTCATCCAGCTGTCCACTGTCAATATGAGGCAGGCAGAGTCCCTGCAAGAAAGATGGAGATATATAGAGAATAAAAAAGAGGCCATGATTCTGTTGCTACAACTTACTGAATATAATTTAATTCATGGAGCTAAGGATTGAAAAAAAGACTCCAAAATCCATTAATTATTTTAATAATAAACACATTTCAAAGAAAACTGTTTCAATGCCACCTCTCTGATGTATTCGATGTTTTGTTGTATTGGAGTGATCAGATAAATGATCAGATAAATTCATTTCTGGTTTGAAATATATGCATTGTGAGAAACTGTATAATAGCAAGCACAAAAAAAATCCATCTTACTCTGTGATTTCTGGTTCTACTACACCATGCTGGATGCTTCCCATCTCTCATAACTGACTGAGTGTCAGATTCCTCTCAGTTCTGAGTGAATGGTCATCTCAGCCACTGCTGATGGTGTGAAAACTTAGTTGTAGTCTTGGGATAAATAAATAGTGACAACAGAAGTTATCTAACATGTTTGACAGCTCAAGCAAACTGTTGTCCTCTCCTGAGTGCAGCACATTGTTGTATATGTTTGTTCCTGTGCACCACACGTCTCTCCAAACACGTTGAATTCTGAAAGGAGAGTTAAATCATGGTTTAAATACGTTATTTTTCAAAAGTCCGTTACACAGCATTTTTAGATCAGAGATAAAACTAAACAGGGCCTTTAACTGAAATCTTACATGATCTATCAGTGAGCTATTACTTTTTCACCGGGAAAGCTTTGAAAGTTACCTGTGGGCTGCTAATGCTGTTAGCTGTGATGTCACGTTTTTCTTCTTTAGCCAAACCGGCGCGTTTCAGTTTCTTTCGGGTGCGCCCCCTGCTGTCGGGAAGTCTGAACAACAACAACAACTCAATGCATCACGTGACTTTTGGCTCAAATTTACCGCAGCGGTAGTGGGATTGTTTCGTACTCGAGCAGAAGCTGTTTTGTGCTCGAGGAAAACTTATAAATGATATTTTGAGTGCAAGGTTGGCGAACAGTTTGCAAAACAATTTTTTTTTGTGTGAAACATATCTTTTTGTGTGCAAAACAAGTTTTGTTTGTGTGCAAAACTTTTTTTTGTGTGCAACGTTTTGGCAGAAATTTGTCTCCATAGATGTCATCTCACAGATGTGTCTCACAGAAAGTATTTTACAGTGTTTTGAAAATACAAAAATACACAACACTGACGTATTTTGATACAAAATACAAAGGCATTTTCATCATCCCAATAAAATACAAATTACAAAATAGTATTTTGTATTTGAAATATGTATTTCAAATACTTGTATTAGAAATACTGCCCATCCCTGGTTGAGAGCAGCTTCAGTGAAGTTTTTATTTCTTGAATAAAAAGTCTAGACGGGACTTTTTTGCGCTCATTTTCCAAATGACGGAAATCCATCGCAGCAACGGAGAACTTTAACCCCAGAGTTAGACACTGTCGTCGGGCAACATGCAGTAATATATAAATGTTTTAAATCAGGTTGGGTCCGGATTAGCCAGCAGGTGGGTCTGGATCCGGACCCTGGTCCGCTAATCCGTGACCTCTGCTCTAGTGTAAAGCAGACAGAATCACTTGCAGCACCATGGGGTAGGAGGCCGGGTAAATATACTGAATACGGCAAAATGGTAACGTAAGTTTTTGTCTCTTTGGAATTCCAAATGAAATAAATATGCATATTTTAAATGTTTGCCTCTGATAATTGTTTCTCCTTTGCTGCCAAATCCTAAACCAGGGTAAGACGGGCCTTCAGAAATAAGCAGGAGCAGGCCCTTATTAATTCCAACAGTAGCCTCAAGTTATTTTTGTTCCTTCAGTCCTGGGAAATCTATACCTGCCTGTGGTGGTAAGATGGGGACATGTTGTTCTACCATTAAATCCTGATGGCATCCCGTCTTTCAGCATAAATTCTTCCTGCATCTGTCCAGTGAAATCATTATGTAGTCCTTTTGCAGACATTGGTGAGTTTAAGACAAAATCTACAATGTGTTGTTTGGCTGAATCAAACAGAAAGGGTAAGAAGAAAAGTAGGTCGGCGGGAATTGATGAGAGATTGTAGAAAAAGTGTTTCTGCATATAGATTTGCTCACATCCATCCACTGGTAGGAGAGAGTGAATCTATGTATGGATACAACTGTGATTTTGGCTGATCAGAGAGAGCAGGAGTAAGTTATAATCTGCTGAATTTAACATTGAAGAATCTAAAGTTGCTGACCCTCGCTCTACAGCAAAAATGCAAAGTCATGAAATGTACGTAATTTATTAGGTGTTTACACTGTTCAGAGGCAAACCTGGTTTCAGAAGGATCTGCTGGGATCATGGTGGTCCTCCTGATCACTGAGCAGTTGTGCAGTTTGGAGAGAGACATCTGAGGTGAGCCGATGATTTAGCTGCTCTTATTTGTAACACAGTGGCTTTGTGTTTAAACCGATAAAATGTTGGAATCATTTCAAACAGTAAGTTTCCTCATGGAAAATTGTCATCAGTTCAGTGAGTTGTAGTTTGAAAAAAGTGAATTTTAAACAAATCTACCATCCTAAAATGTGGTACCAATGAAAAGTAGCCTAAAAGTAGAAAAAGGTGAAAACCGATGCTTCGGATTATTTGTGACGATTGGCTGACTGAAAATTTTCATGGAAACAGAAAAAAGAAGAGAATTTACATCTGTTGTTGAGCCCATTCTACTCATGCCTGACATGTTCTGCATTTTCACCATTTCCAAACTGTCCACAGTGACCAGGTCCGTGTACCTCTCTCTGCAGTAACTCTGTGCTTTGGTCCAGTTCTTTGGGTCATAAATGAAGCGGTACTGGCATACAGTCAGAGAGCAGACAGTCCACAGAGCTGCAGGAACATAAACGTGTATTATAAAATAAGAATTAAAAAAACAAATAATTTACATGATTAATCAGGTATTTTCATTGGTATAACAATCTTTAAAATCAAATACGAATGTTTTGTAGCACTCAAGATAATTCAAAAGTGAAAGCTGTCATATAAAACATTTGATATTGGGGGGGTCGTGGCCTAGTGGTTAGAGCAGCTTGCACTCAGAGAAGGATGCAAGTACCCGGTTCGATCCCCAGCGCCTGCACTCTGGGTCCCTGAACAAGACCCTTAACCTCCAATTGCTCCCCAGGCGCCACACATGGCAGCCCACTGCTCCCCAAGGGGATGGGTTAAGATGCAGGAGTGAATTTCTCCATTGTGAGATCAACATGTTCAATTTATTTATATTAGAGAAATGAATTACATCCACTTGCCTGAAGCAGCTCTGAGGTACAGAATAACTTTCTATCCTCATCAGTTCCCTGTTCAGTTTCAGACTGAAGATGCTCACCTTCAGCATTTAAACACCAAAATGCAAAGTCATCAATTTAAAGATTTGCATTTGAGACGACAGGTGTTTATTCTGACAGATATCATCATATCAAACCAAGCAAAGCAGGTTTTAAATCCCAAATTACTCATTTGACTACAGAGGCTTCAGCACCAGACATCCTCATTTGTTGGGTCAGACTTTAGAAAGTGCTTACAGAGGCAGTAGCCTATGACCCTCAGGCTTAAAGTACTCAAATGTTTTTATTTAATTTTATTTTAATAATTACTTTATTTTGAAGGAGTTCAGAGAAAGATCCGGACTTAAGGAGGGAAAAACTTTACAACCGCGACCTGTAAACAGCAAGCATTTTGAATATGTTTGAACTTTATTTAAACCGAAAAACACATTTAATCAGTTTAATGAGTTCTTTGTTTCGTCATAATGTATTAATTTCCCAAAACAATCCAGATCAGGAGCAAAAGTTAGTTAATTATTTAGTTTGCTTGTGAAGTCACAAATTGCTGTGACTATCACGTCAAAACCTCAGTAAATATTTGTAGAGAACAAATTTCATGTACAGATTTTGCACTTAAAATTGGAAACGTTTCTACATCCAAGGCACCAGGAGCAGGCAGTGGCAAATAATGCAAATTATTTACCTCTCAGCTGATTTTAGTAGTGCTACAAGAAACACACACACACACACACATATATATATATATGTCATGATTTTTCTTCGATTAACTCAAAAATTACACCACACACACGGAGTTAAAACTGAGAGTTTATTGAAAGGAAGATGAGTAGTGGCAGATGAAACCAGAGAGGCAGGACTGGACTGGAACAGGGGCGTAGATGTGAGCAGGAGCTGACGGCCCGGAGAAATATTAATCATGGCGCTGAAGCACAGGTGAGGCAGGTAAATCCAACACCTTAGCAGAGGCTTAACTTGAGACTCAGAGGTGGCAGGATTCCAGCAGCAAGCAGGAGCAAACCAGGTAGACAGGCGTGGAGAGAGTGGAGGCGGATGACAGACCGGCAGGGAAATGAAGACTGAGGGAGGCTGGCAGGTGGAGTGAGTCTGACTAATTAATGACCAACAGGTGAGACTGACTGCAGAGGGAGTGGAAGGTGAGCTGAGTGAGAGGAGGAGGAGGAACTGAAAACTAACAGTAACAAAAGCTAGATCAAAACTAAACCCTGACAATATATATATATATATATATATATATATATATATATATATATATATATATATATATATATATATATATATACACACAAAGAGACTTTGGACTCTAAGCTTTAGATTCATACTCACTTATAAACAATCCTAACCCACAATATTTTTCACACTCACATATATGACAGCAGAAATTTGTATTTTAATATGTATATTATCTTTATATTGACATACAAATCTGAATGTGAATTGTTAAAATCATACACATATCTTTTTGACAGCTTTCTTACTCCATAGAGGGTGAGTAATTAACACAAAGGGAGCTGAGCTTAGAAAGCCACATAAAATCACTAGAAGTAGGCGTGTATAAAGCAAAATACCCAGAGGAAAGAAAACAGGAAACAAATCATAAACTAAACACAAATGAATGTTTAAGTGTTTAAGTTGGGGTAATCCTAACACCTGGTTTCATTGATTTAAACTGATCCTTTTTGACCAACAAAACAAAAAAACTTTGACATGAATTGTTTTGTCCACGATGGGTTGAAGCAACTTAAAGCCCCAATCCAAAAAAAGGTTAAAAATACAAAACAAGTGGACTTTTATTCTGAAGATGTTTCGCTTCCCATCCAGGGGTCCGTTCTTCGTACGTCGCTAACTCAGTTAGCAGGATTTCATTGTTGACGATTTGGCATGATCTTGGATCATTTGGTTCTTCGAAAGACATCCTGCACTTGTTGTCATAGCAACATGTGCGCCAGCTTAAACCTGCTCGAGAGCAGGTTTATTTCATGTAAACAAGATTAGATCACGGCTGTATAAGCGGAGGAGATAGAGAAGTCTGCCGTAGCCATGTCCATTTTTACGACTGCAACCTGTTGCGGAAGGTGCAAGAATAATTTGCAGTTTTTCGAATTAATCGCGTATTGCGCAATAGACAGGATCCTTTAGCGCAGCGCGACAGTAGAGAGATTTTCTTGGTGGCTGTTATAAACAAACACATCATTTAACAGTGGCTTTTAAAGAGGAAAAAGTGGTGTTGGAGCCATAAATCTAAAATATTTAAGTTATTTGTATGATGGTTTGCTTTTTATTTTTATCCTATTCAGTAAGAAGATTTGTTCGGGCTATTTTATTGTGAAGTTTAGTTTACTTTGAAAGTCTTGCTTCCTGTCAAGCCGTATATTGTATTAGAAAAAACTATGGATGGATTATCTAGCCACGGAGCAATACAGTTTTACCGTGTAAACTGTGGATGACTTGGAAAAGGAAAATGTTCATTTTTTTTATAGATAAATATTTTTTTGTTAAAAATCCCAGTTTGCACATGTCCTTTACTTCCCGTGTCTAAGGAATGACACTGAAATTTGGATCTCTTGACATAAGTGCCTTTTTAAAATAAAGTATAATAATTAAAGGCTACCATTTTGTAGAATATTCTTTTATTTCACTTTTACTTGTCCCCATGTTCTAGTGGGTCCCGTGGAGGCTCTGACATAAAAGAACAAAGTAAATATGAGATTATTAAAATGCAAAAATTCATACTGTAGAAAGTGATAGAAACATCTACCATGGACAGTATTTACGCATTAATTTGTCCGCTGCTTTTTGCCAGCCCTCTCTCCTGGCTTTAACAGATTTTGAGGTGTTTTAATTAATGACTCAAATTCGGCATAACCTTCCATTAAAAGCTCGTGTTCTGATTGGGAGAAAAACTGTGGGCGTTCTTTGGCCATGCTGAACAGCCAATAGCAGCGTTGCTGATCAATGTTTCTACTATCGATACATTTCCCCTTTTAAACAAACGCATGAACGCGCAGTTGTCTCAGATAACTCAATCCAGCGATACTAATCCTAAACAACAGGTGTGTTCGAAGAACCCAATTAGCTGGATCATGATTAGCCGGATGAAATCATCTTGGATGTGTCATTTGATCTCGGATGTTTTAAGCAACGTACGAAGAACGGACCCCAGGAAGCTTTCTCAATTCAAAATATCTGGAGTGGTGTGGAGTTCTAAGCTTCATAGACCTGATTGTGACCAGGCAAACGTTGAGCCTAACGACTCTCCGTTGTAGGGCCGATCAGTTCCAGGTGAGTCTACAGGTGAGTCTAAACTCTAACGAGGCCTCGCCAGCAGGTCTATAAAGCTGGGAACTCTGCACTTTTTTTGGACTGAAGCCCTTGAGCATAACTAAAGCTGTAATAAAAGAAAGGAGTGTTGTTGTTCTAAACCAAAACATATTTTTGCTGATTAGTTAATATTATGTCTAGCGTGTGTTTAATATTAAAGGATCTAGTAATAACTGAACAGCTTCTCATCATCATGTCTTCGTGTCACTTTTGGTCCTCCTCCTTCCCCTTGTAGAAGATCTTTCCATCCACTTGTTTCTTCCAGCTCAGCCTGATTTCTGCATCCACGCCCTTCTCCCTCACCTTCTGTTTGAGCTGAAACACAAAAATTGCTCAGTTGCTGAATATATTTTAGTCTAAATACTAAATTTAAAATATATATAAAAAACATTGCAATCTGTACTACAAAGTCCAACCCTTGTTGGTTTATTTAAATGAACCTGCAGGTGATTTCCTGATGTCACTTACCTCCTCCTGCAGGTTTTCCAGGACAGCAGGGTCATTCAGATCCAGAGCAGAGTTTCCCACCAGCTTCACTTTCACTACTTGCTTTGTGAAAGGCACAGAGTCTTTAAAACAAACATTCACAACATTTCATTAGTTTTCTTATTCTTGTATGGATGTCAAAGTCACCTCCTGAAATTTAACTTGTTGATATATCAGCAAAATGTAGAAATCTGATACTGTTGCTGAATTTTAAGGGCTTCCACCATGCTCCTTCCAGCACCATGATGTGCTTCCATCACAACACCAGTGAGGAGGCGTTATGGATATTCAAAACAGCTGAGAACCTCTTACGTCCTACCACATGATAACCACCTCTCCAAGGCTCAGCAAAGATCATCCAGATGATTTGTTTGGAGAAATAGCCTGTGCTTGCTTAGGTCTTTATTAAATCCTGAGGACCCCAAAGTGTAATTCGCTCACACAGTAGCAGTGGTGAGCTATATTGTTGCCCCAGCTGCCCTGGGGCAGACTGATAGAAGCGAGGATGCCACACAAACAGCCCTACTGGGCCCTCTGACCACCGACAGCAGGCAAAGCGGGTGAAATGCCTTGCCCAAGGACACAACGAGTGAGACAGTTGGAGGGGGATTCGAACCGGCGGTTACAGGACAAGCGCCTAATTCATTGTGCCTCCATTGCCCCTGTTCCACCATAGATTAAATTTTGTTAGGATTCCTGACAAAGCAGTTCTCACTTTCTGATTTTTGTCTGCAAACAATTAATCTTAAAATATTTCCCAGCCTGTTTTTATTTCTCTTTCATATCATATTGTTCCCATTATTCTTTCAGGTTTAACATCATAACAATGAATTAAAAAAGACAAAATTTATGATTTTTGGAAATTGGAAAATAGAAAAAGGTATTACATTATCTGTAGATGGAGTTGACATTGAGAGAGTCTTTGAGTTTTGTTTTTTCAGTGTAATTATTGATGATAATGTAACATATACGTGGGGTATCAGAAGATAAATGGTTCGGTTTAAGGAGGTGTTGAAAGAGTAAATAATGACACAAAGGCAGATGCTTATATTTGGTGTTGGTACCATATATTATGTGAAACAAAAAAACAAACAACAAACAAACAATATCCAAAATATTTACAATCTGCAGACAAGTTAGTTTTCACAGTGCACGTCAGATAATTCAGTTCCATAGACTCCGTAGTTCACAGAATTTGACAAAATAAAACATAATCAGGAGTACTCAAAATATTGCATCTAAATAGAGAGAATTATTTGAGAGATGCAATCAGTCCATTATCCAAGTCTTAGTAATTGGACAGATGTGTAAAGGAAAATGGAGGGGTTGAGCAAAGCTGCAGCAGCCTCCTACCAGACCCACAGGATGAGGATGTATAGGGGCAGGTTCTGTTCCAGGTAGTAGCTCGCCATCAATTGACCCACAGCTGGGCTCACCTGGCCAATTCCCGCAGATATTCAACACACCGTGGAACCGGATGGTTTCTAACCCCACGGCAGTAGACACAAGTGCAGCTGCTCCGGTGGCTTCCCCCTCACTACTGATTGGGGAAACTCACCTCAGCTTATAAAATGTGCCTGAACTTCATGATTGGTTAGACTACAGGGGTGTGTCTTGTGGTGTGTTCAGGTACTGGGAAAAAAAGGACCAAGGGATTTTAACCTGGGTTACACCCTCCCCCCTTTAAACCCATGCACGTCCCGTTGCATGTTAGAGCACTAGATGACATGAACCGGCGAAACGGTGTCAGACGCAGATGAAATATTTAAAGCATTGGACAGGCTATGGAGCAAAGACTGAACTACCGAGATTAGAGGATTACCTAAAGTTGAGTATTGTAATCGCTCTGGCGGTGCTGTCTGCCGTGTTGAACGTCTAAAAGTCAAGTCACCTACGTCATTGTTAACTGAAGGCTCAACAGGAACAGCAGGCAATGGACTGGATTCTTCAGGAGGATCTTCATTTAACTGGACTTCGGTAAATGTCTCTTCAGGTAAGGTCTCAGTTGAGTGTTCCACAACATTGTCCTCTTCCACAGCTTCCTCTTCTTCACAGAACTCAGACTGCTCACTGCTGGGTTCCAACAGAGACGACTCAACAGGAGCTGGAGGACGAACAGTAGGTGGTATAGAAGAACTACAGTCAGCAACATCACTGGGAAGAACGGCATTCGATTCTCTGCAGTATCTTTCCACAGTGAATCGAGATACGGATGGACCAAAGGTAAGTGGCTCCATATCTTCAATTTGATCATCACTAGGAGGTGAGTCGATCAAGTTGTCTGATTTTTGGTTTTGCTGACGGGTTCTTGGCTTGACAGCATGGGCATGCTCTGGCGATGGAACATTCTCAGCTGCTGGTAGAAAACTACATGGCAGGAGGAGATCTCTATGTAATGTACGCAGTGGTCCATCTCTATTCTCAGGCTTTACAGTGTAAACTGGGAGTTCACCAGCCCTTCTGACCACAACATAGATGTCCCGTTCCCACTTATCTGAGAGCTTGTGTTTTCCTCGGAGACGTACATTTCTCACAAGCACTCTGTCTCCCGCTTCCAAAGCGGATGAAATGACCCTCTTGTCAAACCGTGTTTTGTTCCGCTCAGCTGCTTTTAGAGCATTCTTGGAAGCGATCTTGAAACTTTCTTCCAGGCGTAATTTAAGCCCTTGCACGTACTGAGAATGAGTCTGGTATTGTGGCTCCCGCAGAGGTAGTCCAAATGCCAGATCTACAGGAAGACGTGGTGTTCTGCCAAACATTAGTTCATAAGGAGTGAAACCAGTTACTTCGTTTTTTGTGCAGTTATATGCATGTACTAGAGGCTTCACAAAGTCTTTCCATTTTGATTTTTGTTTGTCTTCCAACGTACCCAGCATTCCCAGCAACGTACGATTAAATCTCTCCACCGGATTTCCTCTTGGGTGGTATGGCGTCGTCCGACACTTTTGAATACCAGCAACTTCACACAACTCTTTGATCAGTTTTGACTCAAAATCTTGACCTTGATCGGAATGCAACCGTTCCGGAATTCCATAACAAACAATGAAGTTGTCCCATAAACATTTGGCTACAGTTCTAGCTTTTTGGTTTGCCGTTGGAATGGCCACAGCGAACTTTGTGAAATGATCGGTCAAAACAAGGATATCACGGGTGTTGCTTGTGTCTGGTTCAAGACTCAGGAAATCCATGCAGATTAATTCAAGAGGACGAGATGTTTTGATGTTGAGCAATGGAGCAGCTCGTTCAGGAAGAGCTTTCCGGCGCACACAACGACCACACGTTTTAATCTTGTGCTCAACGTCCTTAGCCATCTTGGGCCAGAAAAATCTTGTGCGAACAAGGTCTAAAGTGCGTTCAATCCCCATGTGGCCCATTTCATCATGGAGACTCTTTAGCACATCTGGACGAAGACACTCTGGAAGAACAAGTTGGTAAGTTACCTCTTCATTTTCTTGACGTTTCCTATATAGGACTCCATCAATCAGCTCCAATCTTGTCCACTCCCTCAACAAGAGAGGTAATTCAGGCAGTTCTGTTCTTGCCATTGGAGGGATCTTTTCTCCTGTCTCCATCTGATGAACCAGTTCTCGGATGGTTGCGTCAGCCCTCTGTTCCTCCTTGATTTTGAGATGAGATAGGGTTGGAGATAACTGATCCTCTTCAGTGATGTAGCTGTCAGGGACTGCCTTTGCTGTGAGTGAGAGGGACTCAACCAGCGTAATGCCCTCCGGCTGAGCAGCTCGGATGCGACAACCTTGACAGATGGCATCAACAATTTCTGGAGAGATCAGGTTTGAATCGGCAAGATGATTTTCCAGGAACTGTTGTATGAGCTCATGATCTTTAGGTGATTCATCAAGACACTGGTGAGGACGTCGGGAGAGTGCGTCTGCGTCTATATTTTGTTTTCCAGCCCGGTATAGAAGCTTAAAAGAGTATGTAGAGAGTGCAGCTAACCAGCGGTGACCAGTAGCATCCAACTTGGCAGAGGTGAGTATGTAGGTCAAGGGATTGCTGTCTGTCACAACGGTAAATGTGGCTCCATACAGGTAATCCTGGAACTTGTCGGTAACACTCCATTTTAATGCCAAAAATTCCAGTTTGTGGGCTGGGTAGCGGCTTTCACTCTGCGACAAGCCTCTGCTTGCATTAGCAATCACTCTCAGCTTTCCTTCCTGTTCCTGATAGAGTGCAGCTCCTAGCCCTGTCGTACTAGCGTCGGTATGAAGTATGTATGGTTTGGATGGATCTGCAAACCCAAGGACTGGTGCTGTAGTTAGTTTCTCAATCAGTGTAGTGAAAGCAACTTGGCAACTGGAACTCCAACGTTCTCCAAAAGGCTGATTTGGACTTTGATGTTGAGCGTTGGCTGGCTTGGTTCTAGACCTTCGTGCAGGTACGTACCCACGCGTGAGGTCGTTCAGAGGTTTGGCAATGGTGGAATAGTCTTTGATGAAACGGCGGTAATAACCCGCAAATCCCAGAAAAGAGCGTAGTTCCTTTAAGTTGGTGGGGATTGGCCAGGATTTGATGGTGTTTATCTTTTCGGGATCTGTTTCTACTCCTTTCTCTGACACAATATGACCCAAGTAGCGAACCGAAGTTTGGAAAAACTTGCACTTTTCTGGTGACAGTTTTAATCCATATTCTTTCAAACGATTTAGCACTCGCATCAGTCTCCTCTCATGTTCTTCAAGAGTATTGGAGAATATTATTAAATCATCCAAAAACACCAATACTTCACGAAGATGGAGGTCACCCATGCATCGCTCCATCAACCGCTGGAATGTACTGGGAGCATTAGTGACCCCCTGGGGCATCCTGTTGAATTCCCAGAACCCCAGGGGTGTCACAAAAGCAGTCTTGGGCTTATCTGTTTCGTGCATTTCAATCTGGTAATAGCCTGACTTCAAGTCCAGGACTGAAAACCATTTTGAACCGGTGAGTGCTGTAAAGGATTCTTCTAAATTTGGAAGAGCATAAGCGTCTTTGATGGTCTGGAGATTAAGCTTCCTATAGTCAATGCACAATCGGACATCCCCATTCTTCTTCCGTATCACGACAATAGGAGAAGAGAAGGGTGATGTGGACTCACGGATGACACCAGCCTCCAGAAGCTCACTCAGATGTCTCTGAACGGCGTCAAGGTCGTTGGGATGGATTGGTCTAGCACGGTGTTTGAACGGAGTTTCATCATGGAGCGTGATGTGATGCTTTACCTTGTTCGTGCATCCAAAGTCAAGGTCATGATGTGAGAAAACTTCTGACATGTCACTTAATCTCCTTATGATTCGCTCTTTCCACTCCGATGGTATGGGAGAGTCACCAAAGTCAAAGTTGAGAGAGGTAAGTGCAAGTTTTGATGAATGACTTTTCACCTGATGCTGTGAAAGAACACAGTGGTATGTACAGAGCTCGGCGATGACACTCAGTGGTGGAATGTAGTGGTCCTGCTCCGACTCATTTGTTACAACCACTGGGACTTTGTAAGGTGCAAGAGCCGAACGAGTGAAAAGACAGTTGCTAACACAAATACCACCAGGCAGGATGGACGCAGGATGCTGGACGAGGACAGATTGGCTGAAGCTGGGAGAGGTGACTTTAGCAGAGCCCTCGATGATAAGTGTGCGGCCGGCCGGAACACGCACTGGGACTTTGCTGAGGAGTCTCACTACTCCAACATGGCCAATGTCTTTCTGCTGGTGTGACAACTGGAGGGTCTTTAACACGGCTCTGTAACCTTGCGAGCTAGGTTGGAATGTTGGTAAGTTGCTCTGCAGGTATTGCTCATAGAGAGGTTCAAGCGTATTCATCCCAATTAGAACTGTGGATGGAGCTTCGGGGCGAACATCAGGAACAACTAAAGCCAAGGTTGAAACATCAATCTCATTGCCCATAAAGTCTTTTGGAAATTTCACTACCATTTCCACATAACCAAGGTAAGGAACTGACTGGCCTGCAGCACCTTCGATGTCTAATAGATTATGTAGAGGGTTTATTTGTTGATCTTGTAAATGTTCATTGTAAAAAGAGACAGATACAGTAGTCACTTGCGAACCGGTATCAAGCAAGCACTGACAAGTGTGACCAGCGACAGCAACTTCAGCAGTGCATCTTGACCCCACCAGGCCCTTTGGGAGAAGGACTGTAGCCTCTCGTTGGGACTGCTGGAAGTTTCCACACTGAACACGCTTCTTCACATTTGCGGGACAGGATGAGTCCAGCGCAGTTCCTGTTTGTCCCTCAACAGGAACTTTGTCTAGTTTAACTGTTCGGGTGCTGGTTGATTTCGCTTCTGCCACTTTTGTTTCCTTTCACTGAACTGTTTTTTCTTGGCACTGACAAGTTCTGGATTCGGGCGATTTTCACATTGTGGCTTGATGTGTCCATCTTCTCCACAGCGGAAACAGAACCCTGGCTTTGGATTTGCAGAGGGATTACTCACAGCAGCTGCCATGGTCTGTTTTCCACGTGACTTGGGAACTGGGTTGGGTCTCGGAATATAAGTCTGTCGTCCCTGAGACTGGTTTGCAGTTAAGACAGCCAATTGACGCTGTATTGCAGCCACCTGCTCAGTGAGTTGTTTAGTAACAGTGGTCAGTGTCTCCCATATTCTTTTTTCATCTTCTCCATATGCAATTTGGGCTTGTGATGTTACTTTCGGTCTGGCTCCGCCTCCTCCCAGATGCTGTTTCATTCTTTGTGTCTTTGCAGCCTCGCGATCCTCTTCAGTTCTTAACAGCAGCAGTAGTTCAGCAAAAGAAGGTGGTTTTTCTTTTTTCTGTTTGAGCTGAAGTTCTGATATCAGGACATTGTCCCAGCATCCTCTGCAGAACTGATTAAGAAGATGTCTATTAACTTCAGCTTTTGATGCACCTCCCCTCTTTACTGCAAGATTTAAAACAACTTGTAATCTCTGCAGGTAAGCTGAAGGTTTTTCACCAGCATCTTGAAGTGTATCCATAAATTTAGCATACAACTCCTCACTGTCCTGCACCGTCCCATAGGCAGAATCAAGCTGTTGGATATAGATGTTAGCAGACATATCAGGACTTAGATGTTTCACTATGTCAGCAGCTGGTGGCAGGAGACTGTCGAGGATTTGTCGCGATCGTTGGATTTCAGATATGGCAGGATCATTAAGAACCAGATCCACACTGGACCTCCATGTATCATAGTCCACTTCATGTTGTGGTCGTGGCACCTTTCCAGAAAACACACGTAGTCTGTGGGAAGAGCGCAGATGCACAGCAGTGTCCTCCGACTTGACAATGTGTTCTACCACATACCTTTGTAACTCAGGAGGGTTGAGGTCTGAAGCAGTGAGATTGATGGTAGCACGTCGCTCCTCTGGTTGAGCTATGGAAGCAGTGGCAAACAATGAAGATGGAACTGCCTTTTTATGTAATGGCTGATTGGTTGTATTCACTGAAGGCTGTTCTACCTTAACACCAACATCAGCTTCAACATCAGGATGCACCTCTGAGATTGATTTGCCGATCTGGGCCATCATCTCATTCAGCACTTCAGCATAGTTTTGTCCAGTCAGTTTAGCAACCTTTTTTAAGTCAGCTAAATATGTCTGAGTCTTAGAACTCCCTACATTTGTAGCATATATTTGAGATAAATTCTTAATATGATAAAAGATACCGCTCTCTGAAGTTTGTGTATATGGTAAAAGTGGGTTCAATAGAGTTAAAGGTAAGCCAGACTCGAACTCAACAACAAGCATATTGTGAAACTCTGATTCAGGTGAATCAACAGTAATAGTACGATTTATGTTACCATACTGCTCGAGAAACCCTTTCGCTTCATCAGCTACCTCAGACTCTGTCACCAATACTGCATTTGGTATTTTAACGTCGAGTGTTTCAAAAATATTCATCGTCAAGATATTGGTGAGACTGAGTGTTCAAACAAAACATTATGTGTATTAATTACCTTTTCAAGACCTCCTGGCTAGCTCGCCACTTTTATGTAACATATACGTGGGGTATCAGAAGATAAATGGTTCGGTTTAAGGAGGTGTTGAAAGAGTAAATAATGACACAAAGGCAGATGCTTATATTTGGTGTTGGTACCATATATTATGTGAAACAAAAAAAACAAACAACAAACAAACAATATCCAAAATATTTACAATCTGCAGACAAGTTAGTTTTCACAGTGCACGTCAGATAATTCAGTTCCATAGACTCCGTAGTTCACAGAATTTGACAAAATAAAACATAATCAGGAGTACTCAAAATATTGCATCTAAATAGAGAGAATTATTTGAGAGATGCAATCAGTCCATTATCCAAGTCTTAGTAATTGGACAGATGTGTAAAGGAAAATGGAGGGGTTGAGCAAAGCTGCAGCAGCCTCCTACCAGACCCACAGGATGAGGATGTATAGGGGCAGGTTCTGTTCCAGGTAGTAGCTCGCCATCAATTGACCCACAGCTGGGCTCACCTGGCCAATTCCCGCAGATATTCAACACACCGTGGAACCGGATGGTTTCTAACCCCACGGCAGTAGACACAAGTGCAGCTGCTCCGGTGGCTTCCCCCTCACTACTGATTGGGGAAACTCACCTCAGCTTATAAAATGTGCCTGAACTTCATGATTGGTTAGACTACAGGGGTGTGTCTTGTGGTGTGTTCAGGTACTGGGAAAAAAAGGACCAAGGGATTTTAACCTGGGTTACAATAACTTATAATGGAAACCTAACATAACACGTAAAATACAAATCTCCCAAAACATTTTTGTTAGAAATAAAGTGAATGATGTGTTAAATCAGGGAGCGGGCACGGGCCGCTTTGCAACAGCGAAGAAGAAAGTCAAGAGCCATGGCCACTAGCAGTGGCGTAAGGAGAAATCTTGACCAAGAAAATCGCATTTTTAAGACAAAATGGGAAGAAGAGTACCTCTTCTGTGTGACACCCTTAGAAACTTTGGTTTATCTCAACATGTTAAACAGCCAACACACAAACAGGGACATATTTTAGACCTGATCATCACTAAAGGTCTAAAAATTTCACAGGTCAATGTAACTGATGTTGCCCTATCTGATCACTTTTCTGTTACCTTTGAAAGCATCATTTCCAGTGACTCATTTAGCCAAAGGGACATCGTAAGAAAACGCACCTTTAAGGACAATGCCACAGAAACTTTTATTCAAGCTTACTCTGCTACCTCAACCTTGGGCTGCAACTCAGTAGATGAACTAGTAGATAACTTTCATTCTAAAGTCTCAGACATCATTAACTGCATTGCTCCAGTTAAAGTGAAAGTTTTTTCCGGGAAGAATAAATCTCCTTGGAGAAATGCTCCATCAGTTAGAGGTGAAAAAAGGGAATGTGGAAAAGCTGAACGCAGGTGGAGAAAGAACAGACTCCAGGTTCACTATGACATCTATAAAGAGAGACTTTACAGATATAACTTACAACTGAAAAATGCAAGAGAATCTTTCTTCTCTGAGATCATCAAGAAAAACATTAATAATGCTCGTGTCTTATTTGCCAGTCAACAGGTTAACAAATCCTCCTATGTCCGTGACTTCCGAACTCCACTCCACCAGGGCCTGCAATGAATTTGCTTACTTCTTTACTGAGAAAATCCTAAAGATTAGAGGATCATTTTGTACATCCATATCAACTCCAGAACCAAAGCTGTACTCAGCAGGAACTATTTCTGACAAAATGTCCCATTTCAGCGAAATAAACCACAAAAGCTTAGAGCAGATCATTCAGCAGTTAAGTTCCTCCTCCTGCTGCCTTGATGTTCTACCCACAGCGTTCTTTAAGAACGTTCTGCCTGTCATAGCGTCTGAGTTGACAAAACCTCCCCTTTATCAGTAAGATTATTGAAAAAGCTGTATTTCAACAATTAAACACCTTCTTAACAACGACCAGCCGCTTTGATGTTTTCCAGTCAGGTTTCCTCACCACAGTACAGAGACCGCCCTGATCAAGGTGTTTAATGACATCCATATAAATACAGACTGTGGAAGAACCACAGTGCAGCATTCGATACTGTCGTTCACTCCATTCTGTTAGACCGTCTGGAGAACTGGGTCGGCCTCTCTGGTACAGCTCTCCACTGGTTTAAATCCTACTTAAAGGTATACTATGCAACCGGGGTTGATTTTCCAGCGAGGCGCCCCCCAGAGGGCGAAAGTAAAAGTGCACTGTCGTAAAGATGCTCAGCTGTTCTCCTGGTTTCTCCGTCAAGCCAGGCGCGGTTGTTTTGAGCTTAGCAGACAGGCGAACGCAATGAATCACCCTCCTGCTGTTCAAGCAGAGCTACGAGGGAGCGCCCTCCCCTCCTCTCTGTCCCCGCCAGTGGAGTGAGGGGAGCGGGCGTCCCGAAACGACCTCCGCCCGGCCCGGGACCCGCTGGGCCCGGACATCGGCTCGCGGGGGGTTGGGTAGGGCGAGGGTCCCGGTCCGCGCGACGCGCTGGCCGTCTGTTTCCGTATGCCGCGCGGCCGCCGGGGTGTCTCGTCTTTCCTCTCTCCCCTCCGTTCCCCCCGACGCCCGGTGCCTCCCGAGCCGCGTCCGAGCGTCGCGCGGTACAGTTTGAGAACACAGATCAGCAAACAGATGAGCGGTGAACTTTTATAATCCCGCGGTTTCGTCGCACAGTTTGGAAACACAGATCAGCAAACAGATGAGCGGTGAACTTTTATAATCCCGCGGTTTCGTCGCACAGTTTGAGAACACAGATCAGCAAACAGATGAGCGGTGAACGTTTAAACCCCGCGGTTCCGTCGCAGTTTGAGATGTATATAAGTACCACGACTGAAAAACTCGTACAGTGTATGCCCGGCTTTAACACAGTGAAAGTATGAACATGCACACAGAGAGAGAGAAACCATTCCAATGTTACTTACAGTCGCATCAGCAGAAACGCGAGGTCCGCGTCAGCCTTGCAGCCTTCTTTCTCTTTTAGCTCTCGCCATTCGGAAAAAGCTTTCCCGATGTTCACCCGTGTAGGACTCCTCTCTCTGTCCAGAGCCCTTTTCCTCTTTCTTGCCTGCTCCAACATGGGCTTTCGCTGTTTTATCGCCGGTTCCGCCATGATAACTGCACAGATATCGCCACTGCGCTAGCAACGAGCATACCTTTCACTGGGGGCGTGTAGCAGTTCTCGCCGTAAAGCAAGACCGACTCTCGCGATCTTGCACGAGATTCTGAGCCTGTGGGCGCGGGCCGAGGGCTCCTGCAATTGCAAGTGCGGTATTTCCCCCACAGACCACCAGGGCGGCCAAGAAAACCTTTGTTCAACCTGAAATGACTCATTTAATCATCCAAAACGGTATGAAACACATTAATTAACTGAAAAATGTTGCATAGTGTGCCTTTAAAGGACAGGGACTTTTTTGTGTCAGTAGGTAACTTTACATCCCAGACGACAAAAATCACATGTGGGGTTCCCCAAGGGTCCATTCTAGGTCCCCTCCTGTTCAACATCTACATGCTCCTCTTGCTCAGATCATAAAAAACAACAACAT
The DNA here is from genome assembly GCA_037039145.1 of Fundulus diaphanus. Lineage (NCBI taxonomy): Eukaryota > Metazoa > Chordata > Actinopteri > Cyprinodontiformes > Fundulidae > Fundulus > Fundulus diaphanus. Next base: position 56,728,667 of record CM073129.1, read on the forward strand.
CAGCTACCATCACTATGCAGACGACACACAGCTCTACATCACCATGTCACCAGGTGACTATAAACCAGTTCAAGCACTGAGTAAATGCCTAGAAGAAATCAATGCCTGGATGTGCCAAAATTTTCTTCAGTTGAATAAAAACAAAACAGAAGTAATAATATTTGGACCAATAGAGGAGAGATCAAAGGTTAGCACACAGCTTCAGCTGCTTCAGCTAGGAACCACTGATCAGGCCTGAAACCTGGGTGTAGTGATGGACTCAGACCTGAACCTCCAAAAGCATCTAAAGACAATTACAAGGTCGGCTTTCTATCACCTGAGGAACATTTCCAGGATTAAAGGACTAATGTCTCAGAAGGATCTGGAAAAACTAACCCATGCGTTTATTTTTAGTCGAATAGATTACTGCAACGGTGTTTTCACAGGTCTGCCTAAAAAGTGGATCAGACAGCTGCAGCTGATCCAGAACGCTGCTGCCTGGGTCCTCACTAAGACTAAGAAAGTAGAGAACATGGACCCGGTTCTGAAGTCCTCACTAAGACTAAGAACGTAGAGAACATCACCCCAGTTCTAAAGTCCTTACACTGGCTCCCTGTATCTCAGAGAATAGACTTTAAAATACTTCTGTTAGTCTATAAATCCCTAAATGGCTTAGCACCTAAATACATCACAGACTTGTTATCAGCGTATCAACCCTCCAGACCACTCAGGTCTTCTGGCTCCAGCCTGCTCTGCATACCTAGAACCAGAACTAAACAAGGATAAGCCGCATTTAGTTCCTATGCTCCACTGATCTGGAACAAACTTCCAGAAAACTGTAAAAGTGCTGAAAGCCTGAGTTCCTTTAAATCAAGATTAAAACACATTTGTTTAAAATTGCCTTTGAATGTTCAAGTTAAACTGTTTTAAAATGTTCAATGTTCCTATATTTTAATCATGTAAAGCACTTTGCATTGTCTCTGTACTGAATTGTGCTATACAAATAAATTTGCCTTGCCTTGCCTTGCCTTCTTCACCGAATTCAAAGGAAAACCAATGTGTCTAGTTTGCTTGGAGACATTATCAGCCCTGAAAGATTACAACTTAAGTCGACATTACAACACCTTGCGTAAGGTCAAACATGAGAAGTACACTGGAGCTGCCACAGCCACTGTAGAGCTATTTGCAATCAGTTTTTTAAAACTTTTTTGTTCTTTGTTATGAATGAGTTCAAATTCCTTTTGCACTTTTTTAAGCAAATGTTTTGTCTTTGTTGCTTATGAAGGACATGATAAAATGCATTTATTTTATACACAGAATCAGTTTTTTAAGCAAACTTTCTGTTCTTTGATATGAAGGAGTTCAAATTACTTTTTGCACTTTTTTTAAAGCAAACGGTTTGTCTTTAGCTTAAGGACATATTAAAATACATTTATATGCAGAAAATAGTTGTATGTTGGTGCAGTAAACATACAGATATAAATTCATATAAAATTTGTTCTTATTGAGAATAATTTGTAGCGTCTTTCATATCCAATTATTTGAAGTGCGTGGTCATGTGGCCCTCCAATGGTCGTGCTGAAAAAAATTTGGCCCTCTTTATCATGGAAGTTGCCCATCCCTGTGTTAAATTATAAAACAATGAAAATATTGTACAGGTCACTCATTGTGCCATATTTTAACTACTGCATAGAAGTCTGGAGGGAATAAACATCTGTCTAATATAAAACTTTTGTTTATATTACAGAAGAGAACTGTAAGAATTAAACACAAAGTCAGTTATCAAGAACACACCAGTAAATTACTTGTTACATACAAAATATTAAAGCTTGAAGATCTGGTTCCGAACATTATTACTTATGTTTAAAGCAAGATGTAGAAATTTACCAGAAAAATACAATACCTAGTCCATTTAGAAAATGAGTTTAGTGGAGAAAATAGAATTTCAAACACCAATTTCCACGTAGAGCCTCTTAAACTGATGCGTACTTCAGTTACCTCATGAAGATTTCAAAAGTTGTTACATTATTTTATTTAAGTATATGTATAAACAATGTATATTTAGTCAGTAGTAATATGAAGAGGTTCATCCTAGTTTTTTCTGTATATGTATTGTGTTTATGTCTGTCTGTCTCTGTCTGTCTGTCTGTCTGTCTGTATGTATGTATATATTTATGTATATATGTATGTATGTATGTATGTATATATGTATGTATGTATTCAATTCAATTCAATTCAATTCAATTTTATTTATATAGCGCCAAATCATGAAACATGTCATCTCAAGGCACTTTACAAAATCAAGTTCAATCATATTATACAGATTGGGTCAGATTATACAGATTGGTCAAAATGTCCTATATAAGTATGTCCGTCCGTCCGTCTTCTTCCTCTTATCCGGGGTCGGGTCGCGGGGGTAGCAGCTTCAGTAGGGAGGCCCAGACGTCCCTCTCCCCGGCCACTTGGGCCAGCTCCTCCGGGGGAATCCCAAGGCGTTCCCAGCAGAGAGACATAGTCCCTCCAGCGTGTCCTGGGTCTTCCTCTGGGCCTCCTCCCGGTGGGACGTGCCCAGAACACCTCACCAGGGAGGCGTCCAGGAGGCATCCTAACCAGATGCCTGAGCCACCTCAATTGGCTCCTCTCGACGTGGAGGAGCAGCGGCTCTACTCTGAGTCTTCCCCGGATGACTGAGCTCCTCACCCTATCTCTAAGGGAGAGCCCAGACACACTACGGCGAAAACTCATTTTGGCCGCTTGTATCCGGGATCTCGTTCTTTCGGTCACGACCCAAAGCTCGTGACCATAGATGAGGGTAGGAACGTAGATCGACCGGTAAATGGAGAGCTTGGCCTTTTGGCTCAGCTCTCTCTTCACCACAACGGATCGGTACAGCGCCCGCTTCACAGCAGACGCACCAATCCGCCTGTCGATCTCCCGCTCCATCTTCCCCTCATTCGTGAACAAGACCCCAAGATACTTGAACTCCTCCACTAGGGGCAGGACATCCTGCCCAACCCGGAGAAGGCACTCTACCCTTTTCCGGTTCAAGACCATGGTCTCGGATTTGGAGGCACTGATCTTCATCCCGGCCGCTTTGCACTCGGCTGCGAACCACTCCAGTGAGAGCTGTAGATCATGCCCTGATGAAGCCAATAGGACCACATCATCCGCGAATAGCAGAGACGCAATCCTAAGGTCACCAAAGCGGATCCCCTCAACACCTTGGCTGCGCCTAGAAATTCTGTCCATAAAAGTTATGAACAGAATCGGTGACAAAGGGCAACCTTGGCGGAGTCCAACTCTCACCGGAAATGAGTCCGACTTACTGCCGGCAATGCGGACCAGACTCTGACACCGGTCGTACAGAGACCTGACAGCCCTTATTAAAGGGTCCGGTACTCCATACTCCCGGAGTACCCCCCACAGGATCCCTCGGGGGGACACGGTCGAATGCCTTCTCCAGATCCACAAAGCACATGTAGACTGGTTGGGCAAACTCCCATGCCCCCTCCAGAATCCTGCTGAGGGTGTAGAGCTGGTCCAGTGTTCCACGGCCAGGACGAAAACTACATTGCTCTTCCTGAATCCGAGATTCAACTATCCGACGGACCCTCCTTTCCAGAACCCCTGAATAGACCTTACCAGGGAGGCTTAAGAGTGTGATTCTTCTGTAGTTGGAACACACCCTCCGGTCCCCCTTTTTAAATAAGGGGACCACCACCCCAGTCTGCCAATCCAGGGGAACTGCCCCCGATGTCCACGCAATGCTGCAGAGCCGCGTTAACCAACACAGCCCTACAACATCCAGAGCCTTAAAGTACTCAGGGTGAATCTCATCCACCCCCGGAGCCTTGCCACCAAGGAGCTTTTTAACAACCTCGGCAACCTCAGCACCAGAGATGGGAGAACCCGACCCGGAGTCCTCAGGCTCTGCTTCCGCAATGGAAGACGTGTTGGTGGGATTAAGGAGGTCTTCGAAGTATTCCGCCCACCGAAACACGACGTTCCGAGTCGAGGTCAGCAACACACCACCCCCACTGTAAACAGTGTTGGTACTGCACTGCTTCCCCCTCCTCAGACGCCGGATAGTGGACCAGAATCGCTTCGAAGCCGTACGGAAGTCTTTCTCCATGGCCTCTCTGAACTCTTCCCACGCCCGAGTTTTTGGCTCGGCGACCAGCCGAGCTGCCTGCCGCTCCGACTGCCGGTACACATCAGCTGCTTCCGGAGTCCCACAGGCCAATAAAGCCCGGTAGGACTCCTTCTTCAGCTTGACGGCTTCCCTCACCGCTGGTTTCCACCAGCGGGTTCGAGGGTTGCCGCCGCAACATGCACCGACAACCTTGTAGCCACAGCTCCGACTAGCCGCCTCAACAATAGAGGCGTGGAACATGGTCCATTCAGACTCAATGTCCTCCGCCTCCCTCGGGATGTGTTTAAAGTTCTCCCGGAGGTGGGAGTTAAAGCTCCATCTCACAGGGGACTCTGCCAGACTTTCCCAGCAAACCCTCACAGTACGTTTGGGCCTGCCTGGTCGGACCGGCTTCCTCCCCCGCCATCGGAGCCAACTCACCACCAGGTAGTGGTCGGTGGAGAGCTCCGGCCCTCTCTTCACCCGAGTGTCCAAGACATGCGGCCGCAGATCAGATGAAACGACAACAAAGTCGATCATTGAACTACGGCCTAGGGTGTCCTGGTGCCAAGAGCACATGTGGACACCCTTATGCTTCAACATGGTGTTTGTGATGGACAATCCATGACGAGCACAGAAGTCCAACAACAAAACACCACTCAAGTTCAGATCAGGTGGGCCATTCCTCCCAACCACGCCCCTCCAGGTCCCACTGTCATTGCCCATGTGAGCGTTGAAGTCCCCCAGCAAAACGAGGGAGTCCCCAGGAGGGGCACTCTCCAGTACCCATTCCAAGGACTCCAAAAAGGGTGGGTAATCTGAACTGCTGTTTGGCGCATAAGCGCAAACAACAGTCAGAACCCGTCCCCCCACACGAATGCGGAGGGAGGCCACCCTCTCGTTCACCGGGGAAAACCCCAACGTGCAGGCACCGAGATGAGGGGCAACAAGTATGCCCACCCCAGCTCGGCGCCTCTCACCAGGGGCAACTCCAGATTGGAAGAATGTCCAGCCCCTCTCAAGGAGACTGGTTCCAGAGCCAGAGCGGTGCGTCGAGGTGAGTCCGACTATCTCTAGTCGGAACCTCTCAACCTCACGCACGAGCTCAGGCTCCTTCCCCACCAAAGAGGTGACATTCCACGTCCCAAGAGCCAGCTTCTGCGGCCGAGGATCCGAACGCCAAGGTCCCCGCCCTCTACTGCTACCCGTTGCACAATGCACCCGACCCCTTTGGCCGCTCCGACAGGTGGTGAGCCCATCGGAAGGGGACCCATGTCGCCTCTTCGGGCTGAGCCCGGCCGGGCTCCATGGGCAAAAGCCCGGCCACCAGACGCTCGCCAACATGCCCCACCTCCAGGCCTGGCTACAGAGTGGGGCCCCGGTGACCCGCGTCCGGGCGAGAGAACACGAGATCCAATAATTGTACTCATCACAAGGGGCTTTTTGGGCTGCGCTTTGTCTGGTCCCTCACCTAGGACCTGTCTGCCTTGGGTGACCCTACTAGGGGCTTAAAGCCCCTGACAGCATAGCTCCTAGGATCATTGGGACACTCAAACCCCTCCACCATGGTAAGGTGGCAGCCCAGGGAGATGTATGTATGTATGTATATATGTATATATGTATGTATGTATGTACGTATGTATGTCATGGTCCAGCTTTGCCTTAAGTACCATGGACATATTCTTGGCACTCTCCACCCTCCATACACCCCAGTCTCCACTCTACCTTCTAATCACCTACACCTGTCAGCCACTAATCAAGCCAGGACTCTTTCCACCTGTCAGCACTCCTACTTAAACCTCCCTCAGTTAGCTCTTCCCTGTCGGTTCGTCTGTTCATTTCTGCTAACTTCTGCTCACTTCAGCTCATTACTGCTCACCTCATGCTTTCCTTGTCCAGCCCGAGTTCCCTTCATCTCCGCCTGCCTGCTGTTGGTCCTGCTGTTGCTCTGGCCTCCAAGTCTTCTGGTCCTGCTACCTCCGTGCTCCGGCTCCGTCCTGCTTGCCAGTTCCTGCCATCTCCGTTGTCCAGCTCCAGTCCAGTACAGACTGTTGGTTTTTCATCCTCCACAATACACAACCATCAATAAAATCTCTAAGCTCTGTGTGTGGTGGTGTTCAGGTTCATATAACAAAGTATGACAGAACGAACCGACCACATGAACCCGACACCCACACAGAGCCTCCGTGCAGGAGCTGGCGGGAGGGATCTCGCTCCGCTCTCTGGCAACAGCGCAGCGGAGCAGCTCATAGCCCAATCCTGGGATTGCTTGGAGCTCATCGCCACGCTCAGTCCACATTCGAGGCGGGTGGACGCGGTGGCTCAGGTTCGCAAGCTGTGGAAGAGTCATGCTGAGCTCCTCCCTCTCTTCGAGGCTACGGGGGTGAGCTGGAGTGGAATAACAAGGCTGCTGTTGCTCAACTCTTCGGCAGAACACCTCCTCCCAGACCTTCGTTCTTTGTCGCTGCTCCAGCCACTGATCCAGCCTCAAGTCTTCACGCTACTGCAGCTCCTACTGCTGCTTTCTCCACTCCTGCCGCTTCCACCACTGCTGCTTCCTCTGCTGCTGCCTCCGCCGATGCTGCTCCCACTTCCTCATCGCTAGCAGCAACCACTCTCTTGCCGCTCCGGCTCCTCTCGACGCAGACGCCGGGCTCGTCAATGCCGGAACACGTCCGCTGCTCAACCTGAGGCTCAGCTGGTTAGCACTGCTGCAATTCTTCCGCTTGGAGCTGACATCACCTCCACGTCCCTGGTGAGTCAGTCTGACAGCGTCGCGCCTGCCCCAGCGAGCCAGAGCAGAAGCCATCCTGTTCCCCGTCATCTCTGTCACCACCTGCACGATACTCAGCTAGCTCTTCGGGTGAAGCCTTCAGTCGCTGCTCGGAGGTCCATGCCTCGTCCGGCCAAAGCGCCCCGGATCCATGAGACCCAGCTGTGGGACTTCTTTTACGGGGATAGGGATGACCTGCTTCCCTATTGGCCCACACCCACGTCAGAGGCTGAGGTTTCTGTCATCCCACCACCGGCTTCAGCAAAAAGCTCAGTTCCAGCTCAGCCCGCGGCCAGAGACTCAGTTCCTGCTCAGCCCACAGCCAAAGAAAGCCCTGGTCCTGCTTCGCCGGCTGCATCAGAGGGGCCTGTTGCCGAGGGTCTGGTCGACGCCAGTCCGGCGCCCGTCGCAGGTGCAGAAGCCTGTAGCCCGGGGGCCTCCTGAATTCTGTAGCCCTGGGCCTCCTGAATTCTGTAGCCCTGGGCCTCCTGAACTCTGTAGCCTGTAGCTAGGGCCCGTCTGTAGCCTGTAGCCAGGGCCGGTGTGTAGCCAGGGGCCTCCTGAACGCTGTAACCGGGGCCTCTTGAACTCTGTAGCCTGTGGTCTTCTGAATTCTGTAGCCCAGTCCCGTCGGTAACCTGCAGCCCGTTGCCGCCAGAAGCCTCCAGCCCAGCGCCGCCAGAAGCCTGCAGCCCGGCACCGCCAGAAGCCTGCAGCCTGGCGCCGCCACCAGTGTCCTGTAGTCCTGCGACCTCCGTAGCCTGTCGTCCTGTGCCACCTGTGTCCTGTGGCCTGGCGCCGCCCTTAGTCGGTTGCCCCGTGTCTTCCAGGATCCTCTTCCACCACTGGCCACACCAGACTCTGCGGTTTCATCGGGGTGGCCCACCGCGACGTCCGCATATAGCTCTGCCTCATCGGGGTCGCCCTCGGCGACGCCCACGTCTGACTCTGCCCCGCCGAGGACGTCCACCAGAGGTCCCTCCTCCTGGGCATCAGTCGCCAACCCAGGCCTTCCTTTGTTCGCCCCGTTGGGGTAGATTTTTTTCTTGGACTATTGCCCACCCTCTAGTGCCTCCCTCCACCCACCCTGGATGGGCCGTTTTTGTTGGATTCTTTTTGTTTTGTTGGCCGTCTTGAAGTCGGCCTTAAGGGGGTGGGAGGGGGGGTGATGTCATGGTGCAGCTTTGGCTTCTGCACCATGGACATATTCTTGGCACTCTCCACCCTCCATACACCCCAGTCTCCACTCCACCTTCTAATCACCTGACCTACCTGTCAGCCACTAATCAAGCCAGGACTCTTTCCACCTGTCAGCACTCCTACTTAAACCTCCCTCAGTTAGCTCTTCCCTGTCGGTTCGTCTGTTCATTTCTGCTAACTTCTGCTCACTTCAGCCAATTACTGCTCACCTCATCCTTTCCTTGTCCAGCCCGAGTTCCCTTCATCTCCGCCCGCCTGCTGCTGGTTCTGCTGTTGCCTGCAAGTCTTCACTCTGCCGTGCTGCTGGTCCTGCTACCTCCGTGCTCCGTCTCCATCCTGCTTGCCAGTTCCTGCCATCTCCATTGTCCAGCTCCGGTCCAGTACAGACTGCTGGTTTTACATCCTCCACAATACACTACCTTCAATAAAATCTCTAAAGTAAGCTCTGTGTGTGGTGGTGTTCAGGTTCATATAACAAAGTATTACTATGTATGTATGTATGTATTGTTGAGGAAAATAAATATCTTAGTTGTTATATTAATCAGGTATTTGTATGGAAGAACTGAGGAATGCATGGTTTTTGACTGTGTCTCCCCTTTGAGGGCAAAATAAACATGTAGCTTGCAGGATGTGTTGAGAGACGATTTATGATTGGGAGAGGTCATTTGGCTTGACCCCTAACCGAGAATAACAGCCTCTTTATTTGAACAGATAGCCCTAAATTTGACACCACTCCCTCCTGAAGAGATTAGAGGGGCAGCCAGTTTATTAAAAGGGTGTCTTTGCGAAACCTAGATCAGACAAAAAGCTGCAATGCCTGGGAGAAGCACGTAGGTAACAATGGTAATGTAACTTTTGTCTCCGTTGGGAATTCCTAATGAATTAAATATGCGTATTTTAATGTTTGCCTCTGATCAATGTTTTCTCCTTTACTGCCAAATCTTAAACCGGGGTAAGACGGGCCTTTAGAGACAAGCAGGAGCAGGCCGGTATTAGTAATATCTAAAATTTGGTCAGCCGTGACCCGGATTTGACCGTAAGTGGAGGAACCTTTTAAATTTGGGTATGAAGGAGTTATCGTTTACAGCACCACAGGGTCGACCCGAAAAGGAAAGGAGATTTTTGATTCTCCATTGGCTATAAATTAGACATAGGCCAAATTAAGCGGTGCTGTGGATAAGACACTCTCTTCTCAAAATATCAGAGGTTAAACAGAGCAACTAGAATGAGAGGATTGAATGGAATTTATGTTGAAACCGAGAAAGGACTGAATGATATTTATGTTAAAGTCTACGTCAAAAATCCTAAAATAAGATGGAAACGGTAAAATATAAATAAAATAAAAAAGATAAAATACAAAGAAAAAGGATTGGCCACCTTAACTTCAGGCTGACGAGTTCTGATGAATTTAAGGCTGAGATGGAGCGCTATCTCTGGAGAATGGGACATCCAAAAGAAGCGCAGTGATAGAGAACGGTCAAGATACGTAAACATCTTTAAAAGTTGAGACTGAGACAGTTAAGATCCTTATTTGGTGAAGCTGTAAAAGGATAGAAGAGAAAAATAGAGATTGAATAAAAGGGATCCTAGAGAGATAATTTAAATTGTCTCTCAGCTTCCAAAAATGGGGTTTTCGGAAGCACGGCAGTGAGATCATGCGATTTGTTTAATACAATCAGAGACGATTCTGCCGAATACGGAAGGGACATAGAGGTCTCTCCTTGTCGCGCAAGCTGTCTGTCTTATATGTTATGTTTGTCATGTCTTGTTCAACATTTTTTCTCGGTTAAAATGGGATCCATTGTGTGAAAGAAAGACTGCTTGAGCCCGCGGATCTTGGGAGTGTGTGTGTGTGTGTGTCCAAGGGAGTGAGAATGTGCATGTGGCTGTTGGCTTCCCCCCACGTCCTGCCCTCCTCCACTGCGCTGGCGGGCGCCTTGGCCCTCGGGCGCGCTGGTGGGCCTCGGGATTGGGGCGGGTTCCCGGGTGGGTGCCGGCCCATTCCCGGTGGCTGCTTCGCGGGGCCTGGCCCCCCGGGGGGCGGCCGGGGCCCCCGCCGCGGGGGCGGGGCGCCCCTGGGGCCTCTGGCCCTCAGGGGCCATGGCCGGGACCACTTCAGCGGGGCTGGCTGCCGGCGGAGCCCACGGACTCGTCCCCGGGCGTTGGGGGCGTCGGCGGTGCGGTGGCTGGGGGATTTCCTCGGGGTCGTCTCTCCTCTTTCCTCGGGGGGGGGGGGGTTGCAGATATCCTGTGTCGGCCCCTCCTGGGCGCCCTGCTTTGGGGGCCCCTTTGGGAGTCCGGGGTTATGGGCCCCCAGACTCCTGCCTCTGTGCTCGGGGAAGGTGGGCCTTTTGTTCTCCACAATCACTATCGAGCTATTTCCTTTTGGATAATTTTCACCTAAACTAGTGCACTCTCACAAACTCTCACAGGTGCAGGGTCCCAGGTATTAAGTGTTCACTTATATACAGAAAGCCTGTAATTTATTTATGTTCTTTCACTTTCTTTCTTCAGGTATCACTTTACACGTCAGCTTAAATAATACTACGTATGATTTAGCAATGGCATCAAGGTGTTACTCGATTGTATCTGTTGCTTTATGTCTGTTGGTTGTGCTGTTCTTTTTGCGTCTCTTTCCAGGTGATGGAGCAGACAGAGGACGTTTTATCATTCTCTCCCTTTTATCTCTTCTTTCTTTCACCTCTTCTCTTTCTTTTTTTTTCTCTTCATGTTCTTCCTTTACTCTCCCATTGTAGTGTCCATATAATTTGAAATTCTCCCTGCAGGAATCATAATAAAGCTATTTACATGCATAAATCAAGTGGAGCACTAGCGGAGCGAAAGCTGTTCGCTCCACTTGTGAAAGCAAAATCTGTCGAGCTCTATTTGGCAATGAGACATCAATTCCTGTTGCCACATTGCTAGACAGGACACTGGGGGGAAAAAAAACTAAAAAAAAGAGAAAGTAGTGAAAAGTGTTCATTATGGAGCACGAAGTTGGAAATCATTGGGAAAAAAGGTCGATGCATTAATGATGTTTGTTGAAGCGCAGGAAAAGTTTGAACGGAGAAAAGTGATTTGAGGTGTTAACAGCAGCTGATGGGAGAGTTTTATTGGAGACAGAACGACTGGAAGACGGTGAGTTTTGGAGCAAATTTTATTTTAAACCGTAGCCTAAAAGTCAGAAAGAGGTTAGAAGTTAGGAAAAGTTGTTGGAAATTTGGGAGAGAATTAAACATCTGTTTGTGACAACTGAAAAAGAAAAAAGGAAGATACCTTTTGTAAGAGCATAATTTTAATTAGTGTCAATTGTTGCAAAATAGCATATTAAAATGCCTAAATGAGCTTTTACACTTTCAGCAATAAAATATAATTTGCGATTAAATGGTGATTAATTTTTTTTCATTGTTTTATAGCCCTAGTTATAATAGATATATATAGATATAATACACCAGACTTAAATCTAGCTGATTAACAGAAAGCAGGAAACTGTTCACTAATAGCTTCCGCTTATTGTAGCTATGGAATCACAAGGAGCAGAACTAAAAGTTAAATGTTAAAGGTTAAAAGGTAAAATGGAGCTTAATCGTGTTTGGCAAAAGGACAAAGCTGCTGATTTGATAGATTTTGTTAACACTGCATCTAGTCATGAGTTAGTTTTGGAATTACCTTCAAATGAAGCAGCTGATGTTAAGGAATCTGATAAATGTTAATGGCTTGCATCGTTTTACTATAGATACTGATATTGCAGAGCGGCAGAAATTAGCAGGAACGGAAAGTATTAAGGGAAAATTAAAGGACGGACCCCAAAGTATTCATAATATGCAACCACATTCTCAAAGTCCCACCAAAATGCAGATGCCCTTGTTACAAAATAATTTAGGAGCAGAGGAATTTGTTACTTATTCATTTTCTGATGTGCAACTCCTGGTGGATAAACTTCCCAGCATTGCTGCTGGTGGTCGATATTGGCTGGCTGAATTAGATCATTTCACTAAAGGCACAAAACTGGCCCTGGGTGATTTTAGAGCCATTTTTAGGATGAAACTTTATTGTCTTTAGTAATTTCTTCCTTAGAAGATGCAGTTATACAGCATTTTCACTTATCCACTTCAGCAGAGGTTCCTAAGTTTGACTGGGATTCACAACAGCAACCGAAGAAATACATAAATCAGGTCGCAGAAGAATGGATCAAACACACAGGTGTGGATCCTAAAACAAATCAGCCCAATCTGGGTGAATTATTTAGAGAAGTAGTGTTAAAAGGTGTACCCTCTTCAGTACCTCAGCTGATGAACTTAAATCCTGTTATCAATGGTTGTGAATACGCTCGCTGGGAAAAACATTTGGTACACTATTTTCATGTGGCTCAAAGGGAGGAGAGGAAGACTAAGCAAGAGGTAGAGGAATTACATGTTAAATTACTAAAATTACAGCTACTCGAAGCAAAACGGCAACTAAGTAAGAGAAAGCAAAATATTGAACATGTGAATGTATCAGCAGTTACATCTCATGGTGCTCCAACCCTGACAGTCCCACCTTAGTCTAATGTAATTCAAGGAGGGGGGCTGCCTCCTCCTGTTTTCTATTGCCCATCTAATTACAGGTCTGTTGGTCCTGGACATGGAGGCAGATAGCAGTATGGTGGTCAGTATGAGCGTGGGTGAAGGAGCACGGGACCGAAAGGACGAGGCAGATATGACAGAACTTTACGAACATCCACCGACATCTGCTACAACTGTGATGCCCAGGGACATTGGGCAAGGGACTGTGTAGTTCATTTTACCCCACCAGCAGGTCAGCCTAGTATGGTGCCACTAAATCCTAACGTGACCTCACTTCCAAAAGGTCAGTGCCCCAGCAAGGGGATAACGCTCCCCATGAACAATGTTTACACCCCTGAGAAGGATGGCCAAGGCAGCATCAGCAGCGCAGATCCCGAGCTGTCAAGGGAAATGACTCCATGAACATTCAGCACATACTGGAGCCACATATTCCATCAGATTCTGAGTTGTGGACTGAGACTTTGTCACTGAGATGTTTCTCAGAGAAATAAGAGCGTCTGCCGTTGCAACACATGGGGGAAGGGTTGCTGAACAGAGTCCGCAGCATCTGGTGTTCTTTCATATGTTCCACCCATAGAAGCCTTGAATGCAAAGTCTAATGTTCCTATCTACCTTCATCTGACCTGCCAAATGTCAATCTGGACCTATGACAGGAACCACACAGACTGGTAACAACAATCTTTAAGGTAAATCACAGATAGTTATTTCTAGGAATATGTATATGGTAACCGAGCGCTGCTGCTGAACAATTAAAATGGTATGTGCAGTTGGATGAAATGTTTACTCATATTTTTCTTTCTCTCCATGTTTTGAGCACCAGGCAGATGGATCAGGGGAATGGTTAAACGTTTCCTTCAGGCAACTGATTGAGCACGTACCAGCGTACAGGTTTGCTGTTTTGAAAATATACTAATATCTATTAAATTTTCTGTTATGTAACTGATATGTTCCTTTTAAACATGAGTTTTGATTCTATAATGGCCAGGAACGTATTGATCATAATTAAACAGCAGAAGGTGTACTTTGACATCACAACTGAGCAAGAAATCCACTGGGGTGGGAATACTTTCACGTGCTCCGGTTACATTTAGGGTCACTGTTGAATTGTCTCTCTGGGTTAACTAGTGCAGCCATAAATTGGAGCAGGGGGGTTAATATCAGCCCTCCTTTTTTGCGGTGGCATTTTATGATACTGGAATGCACAGATGTGGCCTGGGTTAAACATTCTGTTTTAAAAAAAATACTTTTCATTACCAGTGGTACACATGTCTAGATTTGACAAATCTGTTATGCTATTTCTCATTAGCTAAAGAATATTGGAATTTTTTCAATTTTACATGTTAGAGTTGCCAGCTACGATGTACCAGACAGCCACCAGGATTTGTTATATTACCAGGTATTTTAATCAGGTTATAAAAGATGTTTTACGTGTCCTTTGCCCAGAAACACCATCCTGATTCAGTATGTTTTTAAGGTCAGTACAGATAAGTTGTAAATTGCCAGAAAATGTGTCTTCCCTGGGCTGAGTTATTTCCGCAGGAACATCTAGTATTTACTCTGGTCACAAATGGACCATTCTCACAAAGCTGAACTGCTGCGTGTGACAGAGTCTAGCAAGCTGCACTCATCACTACATTGAGGGACTTCTTGAAGATACATGGTATGATAAAATTGAATAATGTTTTGATTTGGATTCAGGATACAAGGAAGTGTTTTTCCTACTTCAACAAAGATTATCATTTGCAGTTGAATTGACTCCCCCTGGCGATTTTCTACTGTTCTCTGTTGATGTTTCTGTAACAAAACTAGTTTTGTTTCCAAAAGGGGGAGAGAGGATAGGGTGATGTACATATCAGTGAATGTTAGATAAAATAGAAAAACCGAGGGCAACATGATGCAGATAAGTGTGATTCTATTAGTGTGAGCAGCTGGTGTCTAGGATCTTAAAGGTGAGACCAGAATTGAATGCTAGTTCTATTGAAGGCCCTCAGGTAAGGAAGTAGTTTAGAAAGATGGTTGTTATTTCAGATAGGACAGTTAAGGATTGAAAGCCATATATATCGTGTTGGAACTAACTGGAATAGGATTTGTAATGAGTTGATAGAAAGATAAGTGAATGTGTAAATGGATCCAGTATGTGTTGGAAAAACAGTGCATGTCAAATGATGTTAACTCAAGGGGATTGCAGGATTTTTTGACATGAGGATGGTAGGTTTTGAAGAGGAACTGAGAGAGGAATTGATTACAAAAAGAGTGAAGGTGGAGCAGAGCAGCTTCAGATGTGCGTTGGAGTAGAACGGGTTCTGTAAAAGGACCTGATGGTGTTTCCTCCAGGATTAAAACAGGAACTTTTTCTGAAGCACCTGGAGTAGAACATCTGGGGTTAAGTAGAGGTTACAGAAATGTTTTGTGTAAAGTGGTGCAATGTGTGGTCACTTTAATCCGGACATTGTTACAGGAAAAAATGTACTTTGATTTCAAACCACAATTAACAAATTTTTGATTCCACAGACACGGTGATCCCCATCAGAGGTTTAAAGTATTTGTGTGTGCGTGCGTGGATTCTTTTACAGGACGACCAGAGGCCTGTGAAAGGAGAGGAAAGAGAAACTATGATAAAACTATTACATTTCTAGGCATAGGTTCCCTGACAGGATGAAGATGGACAATGGAAGGTGGTAAAGATTAATTAGGATCTTAAAAATCAATTGGCTAAAATCTGTGCACAGACTAAATTAACATGGGGTAAAGGTTTGATGTTTGTTTCTTGCTGGGGTGTCAAATCGGAGTGTTCAGTTACTTCCTCTACAGCAGGGGTCACTAATTAAAAATCAGCGGGGTCCGAATAAAGAAAATCAACAACCAGTAAAGGTCCGGACACATTTTTTATTACAATCCGTTACTTTAAACAGTATTTAACACTGAAATAAAATGTTTATGCACCCACCTTATACATTGACTTTTTAAACAAAAAAATAACATAAAAATAGAACGTTTTTCTATTTTAAAATCCAAAGTGCTTTTTGAAATAGAGAACCACAATCTTTCACAGTTTGGTATATAGACAATTTCTTGACTTTCACATCTTTTATAAAACAACTGAACTTTTTTTAATTTCTTTTTTATGGCTTAATGATAGAAGTGAGCTTTAGGCTGCCCTGCAAAGATTTTACACCTGGGTTTGATTGGCAACAAAGCCAACCTCAAGCACATATCAAGGTGCTCATTCGTTCTGCGCCTTTAAATCAGCTATTTTCTCCGTATGTATGAGCAAGCGGATATGTTTGGGAACGCTCCGGAGGGCTTTGCCATATTAACAAGTGAAGTTAGCACAGGGGTTGAAGCAAAAATAATGTTTGACTGAAAACATTTTCTCGCAAGCCCATATATTCCCGGGCCGTGGACATCATGCCGCATTAGTTGGCTCACTTGCTTAGTGTGCAAAGTCAACTAAATCTGATACTTTTAAAATATCCATTGAAAATTTCTGTATCTCTGCCACCTTTCAGCTTTAAAGCCTTTGCGTCATCCTGGACAGCCTCTCCATCACTTTCCACATCCACATCATCATCTGGGTTACTTTCATCTCTGCAGCATCAAGTTCTTCCTTCACACTGTTGACAAACTGGTCCACAGTCCACTTTACAATCCCAGCTCCCTTTCCTCCCTGTCCTCCAGAAACCCTCCATAAACTCCAGCTAGTACAAAGACAGCAGCTTCATCATTACATCATCTACTTCACACCTGTACATCAACTCCACTGGCTCCCTGTCACATTCAATATAAACCAATTTTATGATCATACAAGGCAAACACAGCCTTGGAAATGCAGGACACATCACCAACACTATCATGACATAATACATTTTAATTTGACACAGATTGCACATGACAATAATCAATCTCTGCTTTGCCCGTTATTGTTCACCAATTAATCCTTACAGTTTATAAAAAGGCATGATTTACCTTTTTTGAAGTTTAATAAAATGATTATATTTTAGCCCAGTGACTGGAGAGCTGTCCAGGATGAACCCTGTGTCCTCGCTCCACTTTAACTTCATAAAAAAACTCTCTGAGAATCGCCTTTCTCTGGCCTCACCCAGTTAGAACCCGTTCTCCAGTCCATGTTGTTGTGGATGGGCCTCCCCACAACGTAATGATTTGCACTAAATCCTTCAAAAATTCTAAGTTCTTGGTAAGGCAGTTAAAAATATCAAACAGTAGTCAAAAAGTGAACAAAGGTAGCTGAGTCTCAGTCCAGGGTGGTTTATTGCAACAACACAAGACAACCACACGTGAGATGTGCTCCGGACAACATCTGACAACATACAGAAAGCGGTCGGTTTAAATACATTCTCTGGATCTTTGAGCTCCTCCTGTGAGCCCCTCCTTTTTTACATAATTTCCATTGCTTTTTCCACGGATATCTTTGTTAATTTTTTACCTATCAGTGGAAACTTCCATAGGGCGTGCTTTTTTAAAAACATGGTTACACATCACAGCTCCTCCCAATCATGGCCCCTCAGCTACTGCTCATTTCCATATGGTTACACGTCATTACCTTTTCGGACCTGGACCATGCATTTTCTGTGTTCATTTTGGAGTCTTTCATGTTCTGCTTTACTTTGCAAATGGCTTGCGCTTTTGACCCAGAGGTTTTTCAATTTCCCCTGGTAAATTCCATTGACCCCCTAATTCTTATTCTGGGCTTGTTGCGTGACACACACACATGTTTCTTAGGTGAATGTTACAGCACACCCTATACCCATTGTGATAAGAATATATTTATTATAAGATATTCATTGTGAGATATTAATCCACTACAATGTTGTAGCTGCAGCTTATTTGTTTTATCTTTTTGATGTAGTTTTCTTAACAATCTGTAAGCATCAAAATCCTTGTCATTTTATTTAGTGTCCTGGAGCGCAGCTGCTCATCAGGTGATCACTGCTGCATACCGACAGCAGATACAGCTCTGCCTTCTTTGCTTCAGAACAGTTCAGGTTTTTTTTTTTTTCTTTTTCCGAATCGAACCCAGTCAAATGAGGCACATTGTTTCACAGTCCGACTCTTGTTCTTCAAGGGTCATGCTAAATTAGCCTGAGCTAGCGCGTTACTCTTCTTTGTGTTTAAATAAAACATAACAGCGAATCACGAGGAGATCCCTGGTTGATGGCCGCGTTTATCAGCGAGGGAATAAACGCTGACAGACGACATGGCCACAGGTGGAAATAATTCATTAATTAACAGCCGGAGCAGATTGACGCTTACCGAGGGAAGTTGTTGTCAGCTGCTGAACTTTCTGACCTGCTGGTTTGCATAAATCCATAGAAACCTTTGACCACCGCTACTTTCATTCATACCATCTGTGGCCAGTTTAAAATGCTCTCCCAAAGGTTAAAATGATGAACACCGATAAACCTCAGACTGGCCATGTCCGCTTTGGAAAGACCCGCCCTGCTCTCATTCTGATTGGCTAATGTCCCGGCTCTGCCAGGTTTGATTGGTTGAGAGCAGCTTCAGATTATAACCTTGAATAAAAAGTCTAGACGGGACTTTTTGCGCTCAATTTCCAAATGACGGAAATCCGTCGCAGCGACGGAGAACTTTAACCCCTGAGTTAGACACTGTCGTTGGACAACATGCAGTAATATATAAATGTTTTAAATCAGGTTGGGTCCGGATTATGTAGCAGCTGGGTCCGGATCCGGACCCTGGTCCGCTAATCCGTGACCTCTGGTTTAAAGGATACATTCTCTATGACTGGAAGGAGTTTTTCGGGGTGCGACGTCAACCTCCAGGATTCACAGGTAACACAAAATTTGAGATATAAAGATTGTCTTGTAGTTAGAGATTGTATAGGAGACATAAACCAGGATATCAGAAGATCCCAAGGAATGTGAGGGAGGATTACCACCCCCAGACATCGACTAAGTGTGCGCTAAGGTCATCGAAAGAAAGATGTTGGAGCCATGATTTAGGGTTCTTGACCAGATTGCAGAGCCGTGCTTGCCAGCCACAGAGAGGGTTCAAGGAAACATCGGAGAGCAGCTTTCGGGACAGACTCCCTGACTAAGAGGGGTTTTCGACTTCCGCCCACCTGCACCAACGGTGACCGGGCAGCTCGATGCACAGAGCCACTTGCGAGAGTCGCCAGCATTTTTATTTTGTTTTCGTTTTTTTATTTTTTAATAAAATGATTAACATGCAGCTGTGTGGAGATCGTGGTTGGGACAAATGACTCTATAACCCATTATTTTTAAGGACAAGAAGAAGACATCTAAGAGACACAAGACAACATCATGACAACAATTGAATAAATTGTGTAAAAAAAAAAAAAGAATTTTGTAATCACTGAATTTGTCTTATAAATTCAATATTCCTAAAATGTTAAATACTAGTACTGTTAGGATCTTGGTTGTGCATTGCATGATAATTTGGTCTTTATGCTGTGGTTTGATCGGATTGTAGTATTTTCACAGGTTATATTAATTTCTAAAAAGACATCTTTGTTAATCTGGTATAAGACTCCTAGAGTAATTTTCAGTCATTATAATGGTAGAGCATACATTTAGTAGGAAATCTTTCAGCATGGGAAAAAAGACCTCCTCTTCAGTTATAAGATTAACAGTTTTTTGATAGTTGCACATATATAGTGGGATAACACATCACTGAAGAAAGTGTTTTCTTTTATTGGTTCTAGTATATTTTAGGATTCAGATAGTCTCAGTATCTTTGTTGCGGCGAACGCCCCTTTATGTCAGCCGTTTGAGCATGAGCGCGCAGCTTACCAGGTGAAATCAATCACAACAAGGTGAGACAAACTTCCTGGCTTGAGCAGAAGGACTGCAGCGCAAAATATAAAGTTTGCCATTTTACTCGGGCAGTTGAAAGAGCTGTGCGAGGTTTGTACCAAGGAAGCAAAGAACTGAACAGACAGCCGGTAAGCTTGTGTTTGATCCTTTGTTGTGAATGCGAGGTATGCGCTGCGCTGATGAGGCATTCAGACGTTTGTAGCGTGGTTAAACTGCTTTGATATTTTTGATGCATTTTTATAATAAATAATTAAAAAGTAGTTTGTCCTAACTTAAAGATAAAACCATAGTCTATTTTCATAAATGTATTTAATGATAAATGTTTGGTTTGTTTGATTTGTCTTTTAAGGTTTTTCACCTGCTACTAATAATTAATGATTAACTGTAAATAACACAAGAAGAAAAATAAATGGAAAAATGTGACAACAGTCTGGTCATTGAGTGGAATCCAGTTTAAAGTTCAGCTTGGTACACCCTTCAAGTGTGGGAACAGCACAGCAAAGAAGTAAAACACTTGACAATCTTTTTAGTTTATAAGTTGGGATATCATACTTTAAAGGGAAAAATTCGAACTTCATTTGGTTTCAAAATAGGTATAGTATTTTATTTGGGTTGTAGGTTTCTGTTCTGTACAGGACTGTCTCAGAAAATTAGAATATCGTGAAAAAGTATACTAGTAGGCTATTCAACTAATCACTTGAATCGTCTAATTAACTCAAAACACCTGCAAGGGTTTCCTAAGCCTTGAAAAACACTCAGCTTGGTTCAGTAAACTAAATCACAAGTATGGGGAAGACTGCTGATCTGACTGCTGTCCAGAAGACCATCATTGACACCCTCCATCAGGAGGGTAAGACACAAAAAGAAATTTCTCAAAGAGCAGGCTGTTCACAGAGTGCAGTTTCAAAGCACATTCACAAAGTGTGTTGGAAGGGGGAAATGTGGCAGGAAACGCTGCACAACCAAGATCTGGCACCTGCCCACAGTGCCAAAACCACCAGTAACTGGTGTACTGACCATGGCATTACTGTCCTTGATTGGCCTGCCAATTCCCCTGACCTGAACCCCATGGAGAATTTGTGGGGTATAGTGAAGAAGAAGCTGAAAGACACCAGACCCAACAATGCAAATGAGCTAAAGGCCGCTATTGAAGCATCCTGGGCATCCATAACACCTCAGCAATGCCACAGGCTGATTGCCTCCATGCCACGCCGCATTGATGCAGTAATCTGTGCAAAAGGATTCCCAACCAAGTACTGAGTGCATTAATGGACATTTTCAAATGTTTGATTTTGTTTTGCTGTTATAATTTTTTTTTTTACTTGGTCTGAGGAAATATTCTAATATTTTGAGATAGGATTTTTGAGTTTTCTTCAGCTGTACGCCATAATCAGCGATATTAAAACAATAAAAGGCTTGCGATATTTCAGTTGATTTGTAATGAATCCAGAATGTATGACATTTCATGTTTTTTAATTGCATTACAGAAAATAAAGAACTTTATCACAATATTCTAATTTTCTGAGACAGTCCTGTATGGTTTTACTAGTCGTCTACAGAGGGGTAAGTGGATTAGGAAATTCCATCAGTGTTGTATAGTAACGAAGTAAAAATACTTCACTACTGTACTTAAGTATATTTTGGAGTACTTTATACTTTTCTCAAGTATAAAATTTTTTGATTACTTTTACTTTTAATTCACTATATTTCCGTACTTAATTGCATACTTTTACTCCGATACATTTTTAAAGTTTGGTTTAGTTACTCGTTACAAAAAAAGTGTCAGTTTGGCTCAGCCAGACGTCGCCCGGAGCTCCTCCGTTTGAAGCGCTCGCCGTGTCATTTCAAAGTTACTGTGCGGGGGCGGGGCCTGGCGCTCCACGCAGCCAATCACTAACGCGCCTGGCCTTTGATTGACAAGGTAGAGACCCCCTTTAACTCCACTCTCATTGGTTGTGCTGTCTTAAATCCCGCCTTCCCTCTTCCTGATTGGCTGTTTTCTATTACGTGTGTATGCGTGCGCGTACATGCTTGGAGCACGAGATTTCAGTCTTGATTTTATCTGGGATACTAGACTACGAAACTAGTCCCAGTTAAGAAACTAAATATTATCTGCACTAAAATAGGTGAAAGCTGCTGAGTGCAGTTCTGAACAGAAGCAGCAGAGAGAGTTTTGAATTGTTGAACTTGTACGTAACCAACGTTAAGATCTCAAAATAGCATTTAATTATGAAGTATAAAACATTTTATCAACAAAAACCTAATCTCCTCTATAAAACTAAATATTCTGTGCCAGGCAGGAGTTCTGAAGACTGCTGGAAAGATGAAAAAGCAAAGACTGTAGGTCATAAAAAGTCAGATTCTTAGCCACAGCCGTCTGAAAAAGGTGAGAGTGTCACTTTTACCATTATTTCATTGTTATTGTTGCTTTCATTTATTTTCGACCATTTGAGGCAGTTGCTACTCTTGTTTAGACCTTTGCGTAGTTATAATAGTATGATCAGGTTTCCACAAAATAATAGTGTTATTCATTTGACTATTTCTACTTCTAGAATTAGGATAAAGACAAATAAAACAAAGGAACACAATTTACATTGGTTTTATTGTTCATAGATTTCCACACTGTCCATTAATAAATTAGTATAAACCAGGGCCGGAGCTAGCAGATTCAGAGGGCAGAGAATTCCCAAAGTATCTAACATATTCTATGTTAGATACTTTGATATATAGCAGGTCAAAAAAGGCCATATTTTGGCTGCAGTTATTTCTGTTCACTTATAAAGAGAAGATCATCTAGTGCACTAAATTCAATAGCTGGGAAAATATCCAGTACAAAATACAGAGATTTGTGTGGTGTGTTGGCGGCAGGTGTAGGCGTCCTGAATAGACTAGAGGGGCAGCCAGTTTATTAAAAGGATGTCTTTGCGAAACTTAGACCAGAAAAAAAGCTGCAATGCCTGGGAGAAGCACGTAGGTAACATTGTAACTTTTGTCTCCGTTGGGAATTCCTAATGAATTAAATATGCATATTTTAATGTTTGCCTCTGATCAATGTTTTCTCCTTTACTGC
Source organism: Fundulus diaphanus (assembly GCA_037039145.1). Taxonomy (NCBI): domain Eukaryota; kingdom Metazoa; phylum Chordata; class Actinopteri; order Cyprinodontiformes; family Fundulidae; genus Fundulus; species Fundulus diaphanus. The sequence continues at coordinate 56,751,201 of CM073129.1, forward strand.
CAAATCTTAAACCGGGTTAAGACGGGCCTTCAGAGACAAGCAGGAGCAGGCCGGTATTAGTAATATCTACAGTATATATGCAGTGATGGGAATAACGGCGTTGAAATAAACGGCGTTACTAACGCCGTTACTTTTTTCATTAACGAGTAAACTAACTAATTACTTTGACTGTCACTATAACGCCGTTATCATTGCCGACACCCCGTTACTGCACGTTACTCAAGTCGCACAATGAACTTTTTTTTTCACTTCATGATAGGACTCGTGCGCATGTTGTCATGAGAGAAGGGAGGATGAGATAACCTCTCAGTAGTGATGGGTCCGGCAACACCGATGCGCCGGCGCATGAGTCGAGCTCATAGAGCAAAACCTGTGTTGATGCACGTATGCGTTACGTGACCGATACAGGAACTGTTTCAAAATGACTGACGCGCCAAACTGTTTATGTTTCTTCTGAACTGCGCGCGTGTGCATTCGCGCACAGCATCTGGATTCAGCGCGCACAGCAAAGCTATGCTGCGCAGTAAATACAATCCAAGCTGAAATGTAAACAAAATAATAATAAACCACGTTTTATTAACCATTTTGCCACTCTGGTGTGATGGTGTACCACAGTCTCGCTCTGTGAGCGCCAGGTGCTGATCGGAGCGCACCACTGATTGATGGGTTGGGCAGACGCCTTTATGGTTGGGCGGGTTGCGCTATGCGTCTTTGTTCTGAGCGCCGTTTCAGAAAAAACGGCTGATCTAGTTAGTAACTCAGTTACTTTTTGGGAGAAGTAACTATAACTAATTACTTTTTCAAAGTTACGTGCCCAACACTGTATGTATGTATGTATGTATGTATGTATGTAGTTTGTTGGTTTAACTGAACATAGACGTTTGTTATGCTATTGATTTATTTTGCTGTAAGCCACTTAAGAAAGTTATATAGTTTTTTGACAAACAAAATAGAATTTTATCTTCTTTCTGCTCCCTTTTGCTCATGGGAAATTTTATGACAGTGAATGTTTTTGTGATTTTTTTTTTTTTTTTTTTTTTGCAATGGAGCAATAAATAAATCTGAATCACAACCTGTGCTCATACCTGAACCTGTTGGTCAGGTATGAGTACCTCATAGTGGTATCCAGGCCCGGGAGGTGAACCCTAACATAACCTACCCAGTCCATACTCATGTCCTAACCCCCCCCCCCCCCCACCCCACCCCCGTCCCAGACAACTAACGGGCTTATCCACCCGGAGAGGGGTCCAATATGAACTGAACGGGCCGACCAACCGGGAACCTACGCCACAAACCCTGAGGTGCTACCTCCCCCACACCCTGCCATTCATTCCAAAGCCCCCCACCCCATGTTCCAGGGGGGAGCAAAAGCATCAACCCCAGGGACCCAACGTCCACCGCTAGCCAAGACCCCGACCAGGTGGCCCTCTCCTCCTCCATGCCCCGTACTCCGGATGGCAATGGGAGAACAGGGGTGTGAGAAAGACCCATAGCCTGCCACTACCTGCTTAAATGTTGAGTTACTGCATGTTGTTCTCAAGTCCGTTTAAAACTGGGAGGGCCAAAAAGGGGGGTGCCCGGCAAAGCCAACCGCCCCTTCGGAAGGTAGCAGGTGCCAGCACAACCCCCCCCCCCAAAAACCCCCACCGCCCCAATTAATCGGGGTCAAGAACATCGCCAGACAGCAGGGCTGGGACATCCTCTCCTCTCCCCCAGCGATGACCCCACCCACCAAGGTCCTACATGTGTGGCAGAGGGAGGTTTTCTGGGGATGGGGAATAATTACTGAGGAGCAACAAGCAACAACCATGCATGCACAAGTTCTTTGTGTTCAGACCTGTTAACATCAAGGGGCGTCCCAAAACAACTAGAAAGACTGACATTAGAAATATGGCAGACTTTTCTGCCACAGTTAAGATGTTAATTGTTTGCTGACACTTGAAAGATAGCAATGTGAAAATCACTGTAGGACAGCCAGAACAAACTGGCATTTTTCATTTTGTTAAATCTTTTTCTGAAACACAATTATGTCGATAGGGTCTATTATATATGACCATTAGTATTTTTAAGCAGTTGTGATTTATTTTTGGAAATGTCAAAACTATTGATCGTTTCTTTGTTTATTTTAAACTTAAATCTGTCAGGTGTTTGGATAATTTCAGGCTTAATCGTAGGTAGATGCCCCACAGAACATAAGTTGTTGGGAAAGAAAAAAATTAAAATCACATTAAAGAAAAAATAGTGAAAGAACATAGGGTAATGGGCCAAGAGTTCTTATGTTACATTACCAAAATGCTGCCTTGACAGATGTTTGTTTACAAGGAAACTACTAAACAAAATAATTTAAGTATATCTGATATCTGTTACTAATTTAAATCCAGATCAAAAGCCATATTAGTACCCAGGGGGGCCACCGTTAACCTGACTCTAGCCAGATGTATTTCGCTCCACCTAGCTCCACTCACATCCATCTGGGACTGATCCATAGGAATTCCCTTTATTGAAGGCTGGGCCTTATCAAAACTCCTTGCATATGATTGGATAAGACACTCGTCTGTCATCTTAATCGACATGCTATTTCAACCACTCACACCGAAGCTAACCCGTGACGCTGTGAGAGCGACGCAGGAAAAACAAAACTTTTTTTTTTTTTTTTTTTTTTTTTTTATGTGTTTGCGGCTCTAGTGCCATGCGTTTTATTGACAGTGAGCTGACAGGAAGAGGGGGAAGACAGGCGGCAAAGCGCCACGGGTCGATCCCGGGCCGACCGCGTCGAGGACTAAAGGCCTCCTAACATGGTTCACGCTAACCACTAACCGCTCCGCCACGGACGCGCCCCGGAAAACAAAACTTGCCAAATCCAGTCGGGAGAAGGGCGAAAACATGGTTTCCACCAACAAAAGCCTTCAGAGCCGTTCTCTGATGTTCTTTTAATGAAACAATATTAGGTAGATTGGACAACACGGAAGAAATAGAAGCATCAATGTTAACGCTTGCTTCCTCGATGAGCCGCCATTGCTATCAAAACTATACTAGTCTCACGGTCGCTTCTCCACTACGTCACATCTATGAAACTCCAGCCCTGCGTCCTGATTGGCTGGAAGTTAAAATTGGTTGGAGAAATCACTCTCTATGGATTCCTGACTTCCTGTTTGCGGTAAGGCGTATTGTGTCACTTCCTGTTGTTGCTGTGTGAACGACGGATTTTTGCTCCAGCCTCTCTCGCTTTTTATCTTTAAACCTCTTTGCTGTAACACCTGTTTCCAAACATAAGCACTTTTAAAACATTTTCTGTGGCTGCTCATCACGTTTGGGAACTCCTCGTGTTTCACACGGTTTGTTCTTTGGCGTGATAACAGGGCGCTAGCCTAGCTTTAGCCTAGCATTAGCCTAGCGCTAGCCAAGCCTTAGCCTTATAATGGCTTCTCCGTCTCTGACTAAGTCTCCTATCTGCTGCTCTCTGTGTCAGATGTTCAGTTATTCCTCTGCCTCCTTTAGTGATAATGGTACATGTAATAAATGTAGTATTTTTGTAGCTTTGGAGGCGAGGGTGTCAGAACTGGAGACCCGGCTCCGTGCTGTTGAAAAACCAGCTCATAGCCGCTCCTTTGCTAGCGCGGAGCCACAAAGAGTAACTTCACGTAGCGAACCAACAGCCGCACTCGAACAACCGGTTAAGCAGGCCGGCTGGGTGACGGTTCGTAGTAAGCATAGCTCTAGATTTAAGCCCCCAGATCACCACCAACCCATCTGCGTTTCTAATAAATTTTCCCCTCTGAGCGACAATCTCGCCGAGGAGCCGACCTTAATTATTGGCAGCTCTGTAATAAGAAACGTGGCACTAAAGAAACCAGGAACCATAGTTAAATGCCTACCAGGGGCCAGAACGGGCGACATAGAATCCTACCTAAAACTGCTGGCTAAGGATAAGCGTAAATACCGCAAAATTGTTATTCACGCTGGCGGTAATGACACCCGGTCACGCCGATCAGAGGTCACCAAAGTTGGTGTTGCTTCGGTGTGTGATTTTGCTAAAACAATATCGGACTCTGTAATTTTCTCTGGTCCCCTGCCTGATCTGACCAGTGATGACAAGTTTAGCCGCATGTCATCATTCAACCGCTGGTTGTCTAGGTGGTGTCCAGAAAACGACGTGGGCTACATTGATAACTGGCAAACTTTCTGGGGAAAACCTGGTCTGATCAGGAGAGACGGCATTCATCCCACTTTGGATGGTGCAGCTCTTCTTTCTAGGAATCTGGCCGGATTTATTAGTTCTCCTAAATGCTGACAACCCAGGGTCCAGACCAGGAAGCAGAGCCGTAGTTTAACACACCTCTCTGCAGCTTCTGTACTGTTACCCACCCATTATCCTATTGAGACGGTGTCTTTCCCACGGCCAAAACTTAACAGATCAAAAACTGATCTAAAGGGAACAAATCATAAAAATCTAATAAAAATCCATACGGATCACTTTGAACCAAAAAATAAAAGAATTAAATGTGGTCCTATTAAATATAAGGTCTCTCCCTCCAAAGACTTTGTTAGTTAATGAATTGATTTCTGATAATCAGATTGATTTGTTTTGTCTCACAGAAACCTGGCTACAAGAGGACTACGTTAGTATAAATGAGTCAACTCCCTCCAGTTATTCAAATTTCCACATTCCCAGATCTGTGGGAAGAGGAGGAGGAGTGGCAACCATCTTTCAGTCTGATTTATTAATTAGTCCCAGGCCATTTAATAATTACAGTTCTTTTGAACATTTAACCCTCAGTTTCCCTCATCCAAACTGCAAAGCAATAAAACCTCTTCTGTTTATTGTTTTGTATCGTCCACCAGGCCCTTACACTCAGTTTTTGGATCAACTGTCAGACTTCTTATCTGATTTGGTGTTAAATACTGACAAGGTTATTATAGTGGGTGATTTTAACATCCATGTTGACACTGAATGTGATAACCTTAGTGTAGCCTTTAAAACTATCCTAGATTCAATTGGTTTTGCTCAAAATGTGCATAAGCCAACGCACTCTCGGCTCCATACTTTGGACCTTGTGCTGACATATGGCATTGATTGTGAAGAATTAACAGTATTCTCTCACAACCCTGTCCTATCTGATCATTTTTTAATAACATTTGAGTTTAATCTAACCGATTTCTCCACCCCCAAAAGAGGGTTCCATTATAGTAGATCTTTATCGGATAATGCTGTATCAAAACTTAAAGAGTCTGTCCCCCTCTTAATATCCTCAGTATTGCAGAAATGCCCTGTAGATGGCAGCAATGCTGTTTCTTCCCATTCACAAATAGATACATTTGCTAACAGTGTGACTTCCTCATTGCGTTCTGCATTAGATAATGTAGCTCCCTTGAAAAAGAAGGTGATAATTCACAGGAAGCTGGCTCCCTGGTTTAATTCAGAGCTGCGTTCCTTGAAGCACAATGTTAGGAAATTGGAGAGAAAATGGTGCTCTACACACCAAGAGGAATCCTACCTAATCTGGAGGGACAGTCTATTGTTGTATAACAAGACCCTTCGCAGAGTTAGAGCAGCATATTTTTCATCATTAATTGAAGAGAATAAAAATAATCCTAGATTTCTCTTTAGTACAGTTGCCAAACTTACTCAGAGCTGCAGCTCTGTTGATCCATCCATTCCCTTAGCTCTTAGTAGTAATGATTTTATGGGATTCTTCATAAATAAAATTGATGCCATTAAAAATAAAATAATTGGCATCCTCCCAAACATGATTACCTCATCCCCATTAAGTAAGGCAGCATTGGAGGAATCTTTAGAACCTGCGCTGTGTCTGAACTGTTTAGAAGCAGTAGAGCTTTCTGAGCTATCTAAAATCTTAACTTCATCTAAACCTTCTACCTGTATGTTAGACCCAATCCCAACCAAGTTGTTTAAGGAGGTATTCCCTTTGATCAGTGGTCCTATTTTAGACATGATTAATCTATCCTTAGTAAATGGATATGTACCACAGGCTTTTAAAGTAGCTGTTATTAAACCTTTACTTAAGAAACCTTCTCTTGATCAAGATGAGCTAGTAAACTACAGACCTATATCTAATCTTTTCTTATCTAAAATTCTTGAGAAAGTAGTTGCTAATCAACTTTGTGAACATTTACAAAGCAATGACCTACTTGAGGAGTTTCAGTCAGGCTTCAGAGCTCATCATAGCACTGAAACGGCTCTGGTGAAGGTCACTAATGATATTCTCATGGCCTCAGATAATGGACTTGTGTCTGTACTTGTCCTGTTAGATCTTAGTGCTGCATTTGATACAGTTGATCACAATATTCTCCTACAAAGACTTGAGCATACTGTAGGGATTAAGGGGAAAGCATTAGGCTGGTTTAAATCTTATCTGTCGGACAGATTCCAGTTTGTTCATGTTAATAATAAATCTTCCTCAAACTCTAGGGTCACCTGTGGAGTACCACAGGGTTCAGTCCTTGGACCAATTCTCTTTACTATATATATGCTTCCGATCGGCAAAATTATCAGACAGCATGGGATTAATTTCCACTGTTATGCTGATGACACTCAGCTATATTTATCCATAAATCCTGATGAATCCAATCAATTACTTCGACTGCAGTCATGTCTTGATGACATCAAAAGCTGGATGACTTTAAATTTCCTGCATCTAAATTCTGACAAGACCGAAGTTGTAATCTTTGGGCCAGAGTCCTCAAAAAATAAACTTCTTAACCAATAACTTAATCTGGATGACATTAACTTGGCCTCTGGTAATAAAGTAAAAAACCTTGGTGTTATTTTTGACCAAGACATGTCATTTAAATCCCATATTAAACAGGTTTCCAGAGTTTCCTTTTTTCACCTCCGGAATATCGCCAAAATTAGAAACATTCTGTCCAGGAGTGATGCTGAAAAACTAGTCCATGCATTTGGACTATTGTACAAGAAAAACATTAATAATGCTCGTGTCTTATTTGCCACAGTCGACAGATTAACAAATCCTCCTGTGTCAGTGGCTTCCGAACTCCACTCCACCAGGGCCTGCAATGAATTTGCTAACTTCTTTACTGAAAAAATCCAAAAGATTAGAGGATCAGTTTGTACATCCATACTAAGTTCAGTACCAAAGTTGTCTCCTACCAGAATTGATTTTGACCAAATGTCCCAATTCAGCCAAATAAACCACAAAAGCTTAGAGCAGATCATTCAGCAGTTAAGTTCCTCCTCAAGCTGCCTTGATGTTCTCCCCACAGCTTTCTTTAAAAAGGTTTTGCCTGGCATAGCGTCTGATTTGACTCCGATAATAAACACGTCCCTTCTGTCAGGTGTTTTCCCCCAGTCCCTAAAAACAGCAATTATCAAACCACTGCTGAAAAAGAACAATTTAGACAAACTTCTACTCCAGAACTACAGGCCCATCTCAAACCTCCCCTTCATCAGTAAGATTATTGAAAAAGCTGTGTTTCAACAATTAAACACCTTCTTAACAACGACCAGCCGCTTCGACGTTTTCCAGTCTGGCTTTCGTGCTCACCACAGTACAGAGACCGCCCTTATCAAGGTGTTTAATGACATCCATATAAATACAGACTGTGGAAGAACCACCGTGCTGGTACTATTGGACCTCAGTGCAGCATTTGATACCGTCGATCACTCCATTCTGTTAGACCGTCTGGAAAACTGGGTCGGCCTCTCTGGTACAGCTCTCAACTGGTTTAAATCCTACTTAAAGGACTTTTTTGTGTCAGTAGGTAACTTTACATCCCAGACGACAAAAATTACATGTGGGGTTCCCCAAGGGTCCATCCTGGGTCCCCTCCTTTTCAATATCTACATGCTCCCTCTAGCTGAGATAATAAAAAACAACAACATCAGCTACCATAACTATGCAGACGACACACAGCTCTACATCACCATGTCACCAGGTGACTATAAACCAGTTCAAGCACTGAGTAAATGCCTTGAAGAAATCAATACGTGGATGTGCCAAAATTTTCTTCAATTGAATAAAAACAAAACAGAAGTAATAATATTTGGACCAATAGAGGAGAGATCGAAGGTTAGCACACAGCTTCAGCTACTTCAGCTAGGAACCACTGATCAGGCCCGAAATCTGGGTGTAGTGATGGACTCAGACCTGAACCTCCAAAAGCATCTAAAGACAGTTACAAGGTCGGCTTTCTATCACCTGAGGAACATTTCCAGGATTAAAGGACTAATGTCTCAGAAGGATCTGGAAAAACTAATCCATGCGTTTATTTTTAGTCGAATTGATTACTGCAACGGTGTTTTCACAGGTCTTCCCAAAAAATGGATCAGACAGCTACAGCTGATCCAGAACGCTGCTGCCCGCGTCCTCACTAAGACTAAGAAAGTAGAGCACATCACCCCAGTTCTAAAGTCCTTACACTGGCTCCCTGTATCTCAGAGAATAGACTTTAAAATACTTCTGTTAGTCTATAAATCCCTAAATGGCTTAGCACCTAAATACATCACAGACTTGTTATCAGTGTATAAACCATCCAGACCATTAAGGTCTTCTGGCTCCAGCCTTCTCTGCATACCTAGAACCAGAACTAAACAAGGAGAAGCAGCATTTAGTTCCTATGCTCCACTTATCTGGAACAAACTCCCAGAAAACTGTAAAAGTGCTGAAAGCCTGAGTTCCTTTAAATCAAGATTAAAAACGCATTTGTTTAAAATTGCCTTTGACTGTTCTAGTTAAACAGTTTTACTGTTTTTAATGTTCTTTTTTGTTACTACATTCTATCCCTACTTGCTTTTATTCTATTTTCTATCTGCATTTTATTATTATGCTATATCTTAATCATGTAAAGCACTTTGTATTGTCTTGTACTGAATTGTGCTATATAAATAAATTTGCCTTGCCTTGCCTTGCCTTGTAATTCTTTACTATCAGGAAGTCCACAAAATGCAATTCAAAGTCTTCAGCTTATCCAAAATGCTGCAGCAAGAGTTCTGATGAAAATCAACAAGAGGGATCATATTTCTCCAATTTTAGCTTCCCTTCATTGGCTTCCTGTTAAATCAAGAATAGAATTTAAAATTCTTCTCCTAACGTATAAAGCCCTTAATAACCAAGCTCCATCATATATCAGAGCTCTGATTACCCCGTATGTTCCTAACAGAGCACTTCGCTCTCAGACTGCAGGTCTGCTGGTGGTTCCTAGAGTCTCTAAAAGTAGAATGGGAGGCAGATCCTTTAGCTATCAGGCTCCTCTCCTGTGGAACAAACTCCCAGTTTTGGTCCGTGAAGCAGACACCCCGTCTACTTTTAAGACTAATCTTAAAACCTTCCTTTTTGACAAAGCTTATAGTCAGAGTGGCTCATGTTACTCTGAGCTACCTTTATAGTTTTGCTGCTATAGGCTTAGGCTACTGGAGGACATCAGGGCCTACTTTTCTCACTCTACTGATTTCTACTGTTCTCCAGTCTACTGTTCTCCAGATTTGCATTGCATTACATTGAAATGACTGTTGTCATTTCAGCTTTTAACTTTTTGTTCTCTCTCTTTTTTCTTCATAGTAGGTACACCTGGTCTGACGTTCTGTTGACTGTGAAATCATCCAGGGAAGACAGATCACCGACTATTACCATCTAATGTAGAACAGATTAATGGATCAATGTGTGCTTCTGTGCTTTTTGTCTCTCTTGTTGTGTCTCTGCTCTGTCTTCTGTAACCCCAGTCGGTCGAGGCAGATGACCGTTCATACTGAGCCCGGTTCTGCCGGAGGTTTTTTTTTTTCCCGTTAATGGGTGGTTTTTCTTCCCACTCTCGCTTCATGCTTGCTCAGTATGAGGGATTGCAGTAAAGCCATGTACAATGCAGACGACTCTCCCTGTGGCTCTACGCTTCTCCAGGAGTGAATGCTGCTTGTCGGGACTTTGATGCAATCAACTGGTTTTCTTATATAGGAACATTTTTGACCAATCTGTATAATCTGACCCAATCTGTATAATATTATTGAACTTGATTTTGTAAAGTGCCTTGAGATGACATGTTTCATGATTTGGCGCTATATAAATAAAATTGAATTGAATTGAATGGGAGAGGTCCCAGATGGATGTGAGTGAAGCTAGGCGGAGCGATATCAATCTGGCTAGGGTCATGTTAGGCCACCGTGGCTCTCCTGGCTTTCAGCCCCACAGTGTGTTTCCACCACACCATCGGTAAGGAGGTGTTTTGCATATTCAAAACACTTGGGAACCTCTGAGCACCTACCACATAATGTTCTAGTTTAGATTTATACATTTTTTGCTAAATCAGACATAATAATAGCTTACCATGGTGGCAGATAAAGGGTTTCCTTATATCACATGTCCAGTCTCCCCAGTTACCATATTGATCAAATTTTGTAGCGGCACATAGCTCCGTCCCACCATTAGGTTGGCCTGACATCCAGCGTCGAAACACATACATAGGTCCGCCCGACCACTTCCAGGTTATTCTGAAAAGGCTGATCCAGCTGAGTACACCTGCAGGGATCACTGCCCTTATCTTCTCATTCTCTGACAGGTTTCTAGGAATGGCCAGGTCTGTAAAGTGTTCTCTGCAGTAGCTCTGGGCGTCCATCCAGTTCATTGCAATTGGGATGAAGACAAATGCAACATTCTGTCCTGGAAATAATAAAAGAGAGACTTACTTTTGAAGGGAGTGTTAATGTCCTTTGCTGAATTCGTGTCCTATTTATGCATTTACTGATAATTGCTAATTAGACTGTAATGTGATTTTCTTCTTTAAAGCTCTTTGATAGATTTGTGGGCTTAAGTTCTTTGATTTCATCCGTTTGGATATTTTTGAAATCATTCTAAATTACAATACCTGTGATTTATTGGTTTTCTTTTAAGAAAGCATTTTAAAACCGGCTTCCTACCTCTAATTACACAGATTAGGTAAATGGTCGTCCTAAAAAAAGTACCGTTCAACATAATAGGAAAAAACAGCAAAAGTAGTTATAAAAAGTAACTAATGCCTAAATAAGAAGCAGAGAAACACAAGTAAACTAAATTCTTACCTGTAACATTGGAGCAAACTGGTTTATAAAGATTTTCACAATAGTCATCGTACCACTTTCCAGAACTGTACATCAGCACACATGATGCTGCGTACCAAGGGACGTTTGGCTCGTAAATGTTCCAGTTCACAAAGTTTGACTTGTCATATTGGTAAAAACTTTTATCTATTGTCGACCAATTCCAGCTGAACTCGTAGTGCAAACCAATCCAGGCCTGTTGGAGATGGGACTAGTTCAGTTATATTTAACAACCTTCTGTTTGAAATTATCATCTAGTCAGTCAGTGTAGTCTTGTAGAGTTTGCTCCTTAGTTTATGGTGAGATCACATTTCCGTCATGTAAACATGGCTAAATGTCCGAGAGCAGTTTCACTGGGAAATTGCACATCTATATGAAAGCATTCTGGGATCCAAAGCCAAAACCTTGCAACCTCTCCATGATGCAAGTGCACTGCTCTCTAACACCTAAGAAACCCTGTCTCACTGAAAAGTGTTTAATGGCCACTTTGGTCTACAGGGGGAAACATAGTAGTGTCACAGTTTGACTCCTTAATGTTTCAGTCCGATGTTTTATTAATTTACATCAGCTTGCCACCAGGTCACGTGACTATCAAGTGTTTCCCAGCAACAACAAAAAAAATGAAAATGGCTGACAGTCTCTGTCCCTGTTTATGTGGAAAAATCCACATTTAAAGAAACATTCTGCATTTTTCATAATCTTCTTACAGGGAACGTAGACTAGCTTTTGTTTATTAGTTGTGCTGAAGATTTTAGTGAGTCACGCAGCGTTCTACATGTTGTCTAGGCTGGCGCTACGGAAGCTGCTGTGGCCATAGTACGGCTGCTTTCCATTTAGTCTGTGATCATCCCCTGAATTTAAAGCAGGACATGCTAGATTTTAAGACAGAATTCTATATATTTTAATTACATTTCTAGTGAGAAATATGACATTAAGGTGCAAGATACATAATACATAATACCACTGACTTTTGACTGTAGGACACGTTGTTCTCAGAGCTCCAGAGAGAAACCCATTCTTTAACAAATGTTTGTAGCAACAGTCTGTGCGTGTGGTGATTTACATTATTTGGATGGGTGAGCAAATATTTTTTTTTTATTAAGTCTATGTCTAGTTCTCAAATTTGTTCAAATTGTAGACCGAAATTTTGATGCGAAACACCTATTCTTTCATGTTGGACCTTCTTTTCCATCATCATTGTCTGAACTCGCAAATGCTGTTCTGGAAGAATTGCCTTAAATTTTCATAAACGAGCTCCTCAACCTTTTGGAAAGACTTCCAAGTATAATTAAAGCTGTTAATGGCTGTAAAGAGCAGATTAAGATTATGTTAAAAGTATATGGGAGATCATGCAGGATGTGTGTCAAAGCAAGCAACCCAATGCATCAGCAGTATCGTGTATTTGGTCTAGGTTTATTTGTCATAACATGTGAGCAATAAAAAGAAAAGTTTACATACAAGAAATGTTGAAAAGTGGTGAATTATAGCAACAGAGACGCAAGAATATCAACGAGAAACACAAACAAGAAAACTTAAAAAAAAAAACTGACAACTGTAAGTTTAAAGTATTTTTAAAGTAACAGAGAAAAAAGTGACTTTACGGATATGGAGGAGTCCAGTTGTTTCAGATTGACCATTTTGTTCAGGGTTGTCATGACGTCTGCGTTGTTGACGGTAACCAGGTCTGTGTAGTTTTCTCTGCAGTAACTCTGCGCTTCAGTCCAGTTCTTTGGCTCATAAATGAAATGGTAGTGACGTACAGTGAGTGAGGAGACGGTGCACAGCGCTGTATGGACAGAGATGGGAATATTATTTTAAATGCCTTGCTGCATAATTTTCCATGTCAGGACTTACATCTATCTTAAAGCTTAAATCTATCCTATAACAATGCAAACTTTTCTCCTCTAAACACCATAAATAAGGGGGGAAAATGCTGTAATTATGCAATATTTGCTCTGTTTGTCAAACTGATTAATTTCTAGTTGACAAGTAGCCTATGTTAGATATAGTTTTAAAATTTAAAAACTAATGCACTTGCCTGATGCAGCGGTGATGTACCAAAGGATTTTCTCCATTCCTGCACGATCGCTGGTCTCTGATCTGTGACTGCAGAAATCCAGCTTCTTCCTTTTAACCTCCAAAAATGCAAAATCTTGGACAAACTATTTGCATTTTAGACGGCAGCCATTTCTAAGAATCCCTGCAATAATATCAAAACATATTTTAAATCCCAAATGACTTATTTGACTCCTGGGCCTTCAGCACCTGACATCTTCCACAGGGTGCAGCATCTTGACCTTTGAGACATGAGAGATCATTTCTCAGGATGATTAAGAAATGCAGCTAAATATCTGATCAGTTATTCAATGTCCGTCCGTCCGTTGTCTTCCTCTTATCCGGGGTCGGGTCGCGGGGGTAGCAGCTTCAGTAGGGAGGCCCAGACGTCCCTCTCTCCAGCCACTTGGGCCAGCTCCTCCGGGGGAATCCCAAGGCGTTCCCAGCAGAGAGACATAGTCCCTCCAGCGTGTCCTGGGTCTCCCTCTGGGTCTCCTCCCGGTGGGACGTGCCCGGAACACCTCACCAGGGAGGCGTCCAGGAGGCGTCCTAACCAGATGCCCGAGCCACCTCAACTGGCTCCTCTGGACGTGGAGGAGCAGCGGCTCTACTCTGAGTCTTCCCCGGATGACTGAGCTCCTCACCCTATCTCTAAGGGAGAGCCCAGACACACTACGGAGAAAACTCATTTCAGCCGCTTGTATCCGGGATCTCGTTCTTTCGGTCACGACCCAAAGCTCGTGACCATAGATGAGGGTAGGAACGTAGATCGACCGGTAAATCGAGAGCTTCACCTTTTGGCTCAGCTCTCTCTTCACCACAACGGATCGGTACAGCCATTTCTGTTGTGTAATGATCAGGAGGACTTAGTGTAAGTGCTGTTGAATTCATGTTAAAATGAATCATTCATAATTTATGTTGTTAAATAGTTTAGGTAAAAACTTTAAATGATTAAACCCATGTGTGTGTTATAAGATAAAACACGGGTTAATTTCATAATGTATTTATATGTTTGTTTATCAGCGCTGTTATGTTTCAGCCAGGAACCAATGTTCGTACTTGTGTACCACTAAGGTAAATTAATCGATGCAGCACTCTGAAACTAGATTGCAAAGTCTGATCCAAGCGTGTCAAGAACCTCTCTTCATGACAAGCGGCTAATGAGGTATTATTTGTTTAGTGATGCATTTGTTTATACTTGTGCAGCGCAGCATTTTGCTCTTATTTGTATATGGACACTGTTTGTTTGAGCTGATATATATTTGTGTCTGTACAGTTCTCACGGCATGAAAGTATAAACGCCATAAAGCGTGTAAATGGAGTGTCATATTGAACGACGTGAGAACAAAGACGAAATCAATGCCAGTTAAAGAGAAACCGATCCGTGTCTGTCGTGACGAGAGCTGCAGTGAGAACTCAACTGCTCAACACAGGTAGGAGAGATGGAAGGAACGGCGTAACTCCGCGGGTCGGAGAAGAAGCCTCCGGTGCATCCCGCCCATACGGCGCATCAGAGAAGTAAATCCCATAAACATAGTCAGCATAGCAACAAGAAGCTAAGGGGAATATACTGAGTCGAAAGTGCAACTTTTCAAAGGAAAGCCAGGAAGTGCTCCGCCAGTCTTCAAGTTAGTGGTGGGAGAATTGGCTCAAGATTAAAGCTGCAATCAAGGACTCAGGTATTTTTACCAATTAAGAACACACGTTTTGGGGAAGCGTGGATGTTTAAATATTTGTCCAAATACATACCCTTGTTCTATTTAAAGTAAGCTATAAGTTTGATAAGTTGCTAAATCTAAACAGCTCTTTGATGCCATTTGTGTTTAGAAATTGAGCTAAGCAGACTTGCAAGGTTGCATGCAGTGGTTGAGAACCTTAGTAGTTATTCACATTTAAGCTCACTGTACTTTGCATTGACACATAGTCCCATAGAAATCCAAGTCAAGACATCAGACATATCACATAATCATTTAAGCTACCTAAAATGTCCGACACAAACACTGAGTCCTGCCATAAAGATACAGGATTACATGCTGAACCTGAAACCTCATTGAGTGAATCAGCAGAAGTGAAAGAGTTCGAACTCTCACAGAAAAGGGAAAGGAACTTGAAGAGGAAAAGGTAAAGACCTTATAACGTCGATTTAAAATTACCTATGAGAAGTGGAGGTACCATGCAAGAGTAGGAAAGTAAATATTGTCTGACACTGTCTCAGAAGATGACATAAATGAGCTAACCGAAGCTATTAAAGTTAAGTGTTCTGCAGTTAAATCTATCTATGAAGAATTACATAGAGTGCAATCACCTGAACCAGATGTACGACGAAAGGTCGATGCATGTGTATCCCTCTCAGATCATATTATTCTATAAGCACAAAGACAACTCTCAGGACATCCAGTGATTGAAGGGGATGAAGAATGGCCTGATTTCGGATCAATCCTACATTCCACAAGTTCTCGATCAAGGTCTCATGATTCAAAGCATAGTTCTGCTAGCTCTAGCATCTTCTCAGTCAAAAGAAATGAGGCTGTAGCTGAAGCTGCAGCTGCTCAAGAAGTTCTAGCAGTGTTAGATGAGCAAGATAAAGAAACAACAGAACTACAAAGACTAGAAGCTGAAGATAAAAAACGACTAGCACAGTTTGAATCTGAGAAGCTAGCTAGACACCAAGCTATTCAAGAACAGCGCAGAACGCTTGATCGCCTTGAAGAAGTTAAGAAGCTAAACGCTGCAAGAGCTCGAGCAAAAGTCTATGACCAAGCTGGAATCTGCGGCACACTTAACTTGTTGAATGATGTTGAATCAGCAGTGGAGTTCCAAAGTTCTGATCCACTACTCGGTCCTCAGCCAGTCATAACCCAAACCCTTCCTGCCTCAAGTTCCCCATTTGTTCCCCAGTTCCCACCAAACACAAGTCAAGTTCACCTTCAAGCCCTGCAGCCCACATCACAGGTTCCAATGATACAGCCACACACAGTACAGGTGCAGAACAACTCAGATGTTGCTTTGGTCAGTGCACTAGCAGAAGCTATCAGTGCCAATCGTCTTCCCACACCAGAGCCTTCAGTATTTACTGGTGATCCTTTAAGGTTTAATGATTGGCGACTGTCATTTGTAACATTAATTGACAGAACATTCCCAAGAATGAAAAAATGTACCACCTAAGACAGTATCTAGGTGGCATTGCAAAGAAGGCAGTGGAAGGATTTTTCCTACTAGGTACAGAAGCAGCCTACGACTCAGCCTGGCAACTCTTGGAGAAACGCTTTGGGGACCCATTCATAATAGGGAAGTCATTCAGAGACAAGTTACATGGATGGCCAAAAATCAGCTCCAAAGACAGCTCTGAATTAAGAGAGTTTGCAGACTTCCTTCGGAGTTGTGAAGCTGCAATGCCCCACATCAAAAAATTAGAAGTCCTAAATGACAATTCTATAGAAAATTCTATTGAAACTGCCAGACTGGTTAGTGTCTAGTTGGAACCACAAGGTGATGGAAAGCAGACTAGCAAATGCCAGATACCCATCATTCAAAGAGTTGGTTGACTTCCTGTCAAAGGAAGCAGATGTCGCTTGTGATCCCATCTCATTCATTCAAGCAGTCAAGAGGACAGAAGCGGAAAGACAAGACCGTGGTCGAACTATCCAAGCAAAGACACTGTCTACAAACACAACGCAACACAACATCCCATCATGTGATTTCTGCAAAAGAACAGGCCATACCCTAGCCAACTGTAGGAAGTTCTGTGAAAAGACAGTTCAAGATCGGGTAAAGTTTCTTCAGACAGAAAGGCTTTGCTTTGGGTGCTTGAAGACAGGTCATCACTCTAGAAAGTGTGAAAACAGAAGCACGTGTGAAAAATGTCAGAAAAAACATCCAACATGTTTACATGTCGACAAGATTTCAGAACGTCAAACATTCAGAACTCCAAAGGGGGACGACAACTTAAAGGACAAAGCAGTAACCAAAGAAACAGTTTCAACAGGAACAACTAATAGAGTCATGCAGGCAGGTCTAAGCACACAGACATCCCCGATCGTGCAAGTTTGGGTCTCATCCGTAAAGCAGCCTGATCAAGAAATTCTGGTCTATGCTCTTCTAGACACGCAGAGCGATACAACTTTCATTCTGTATGAAGTGGCTCATGACCTCGACACAAGAAAGGAAAATGTTTGTTTGCGGCTGTCTGCTATGTCTAATAGGTCAACAGACATACCTTGTCAAAAACTGACAAATTTGCAAGTCAGGGGACTTAAAGGCATACTATGCAACATTTTTCAGTTAATTAATGTGTTCCATACCGTTTTGGATGATTAAATGAGTCATTTCAGGTTGAACAAAGGTTTTCTTGACCGCCCTGGTGGTCTGTGGGGGAAATACCGCACTTGCAACTGCAGGAGCCCTCGGCCCGCGCCCACAGGCTCAGAATCTCGTGCATCGCGAGAGTCGGTCTTGCTTTACGGCGAGAACTGCTACACGCCCCCAGTGAAAGGCATGCTCGTTGCTAGCGCAGTGGAGATATCTGTGCAGTTATCATGGCGGAACCAGTGATAAAACAGCGAAAGCCCATGTCGGAGCAGGCAAGAGAGAGGAAAATGACTCTGGACAGAAAGAAGAGTCGTACACGGGTGAACATCGGGAAAGCTTTTTCCGAATGGCGAGAGCTAAAAGAGAAAGAAGGCTGCAAGGCTGACGCGGACCTCGCGTTTCTGCTGATGCAATTGTAAGTAACATTGGAATGGTTTCTCTCTCTCTGTGTGCATGTTCATACTTTCACTGTGTTAAGCCGGGCATACACTGTACGAGTTTTTCAGTCGTGGTACTTATATACATCTCAAACTGCGACGGAACCGCGGGGTTTAAAAGTTCACCGCTCATCTGTGTGCTGATCTGTGTTCTCAAACTGTGCGACGGAACCGCGGGGTTTAAAAGTTCTCCGCTGATCTGTGTTCTCAAACTGTACGGCGCGACGCTCGGACGCGGCTCGGGAGGCACCGGGCGTCGGGGGGGGGAACGGAGGGGAGAGAGGAAAGACGAGACACCCCGGCGGCCGCGCGGCATACGGAAACAGACGGCCAGCGCGTCGCGCGGACCGGGACCCTCGCCCTCCCCAACCCCCCCGCGAGCCGATGTCCGGGCCCAGCGGGTCCCGGGCCAGGCGGAGGTCGTTTCGGGACGCCCGCTCCTCTCACTCCACTGGCGGGGACGGAGAGGAGGGGAGGGCGCTCCCTCGTAGCTCTGCTTGAACAGCAGGATGGTGATTCGTTGCGTTCGCCTGTCTGCTAAGCTCAAAACAACCACGCCTGGCTTGCCGGAGAAACCAGGAGAACAGCTGAGCATATTTACGACAGTGCACTTTTACTTTCGCCCTCTGGGGGGCGCCTCGCTGGAAAATCAACCCCGGTTGCATAGTATACCTTTAACCTAGACAAAAGAATCCCATTGCCACCACTTTTCACAAGAGAGTTCATTCCAGCAGACAGAACACATATTCCAACTTCCCAGACAGCTCAAAGGTGGCCTCATCTAGAACAACTAGTTGACAAGATCCCACCACCATTAGATTGTGAAATAGGCCTTCTGATTGGTTATAACTGTCAACAAGCCCTTCTTCTAAGAGAAATCCTGTCTGGTGAAGAAAATTATCCCTATGCTCAGCGTACAGATCTTGGATGGAGCATCATCGGTTGCTTTAGTGCAGCTAGTGATTGCAGTGATGCTATAGGAACAAGCTACAGAGTCATAGTACATCAAGTGACACCTACCATGCAACCTGCATTAACATTAAGAAGAGAAGTGCACTTTGTATGCAAAACCCATGTCAAAGAAATCAATCCAATAATCAAAGCTCTTGAATTTGATTTCACAGAACACACCACAGAAGACATAATGGTTTCACAGGAAGACCTTCTCTCTTTGTCAAAAATGAAGGAAGGCATCAAGCAGATGGAAGATGGCTACTTTGAACTCCCGCTTCCTCTCAAGACAGTTAAACCTGATCTTCCAGACAACAAACTCTGTGCAGTTCAGACTCTCTGCTTTAGAACGACGACTGAGGAAGAATGAACAGTATTTCAAGCATTATGTCCATTTCATGAATGACATAATCGCTAGAGGAGATGCTGAGAAGGTTCCCCAAGCTGAACTTGAGAACAAACCAGCGTGGTACATTCCACACCACGGAGTATATCACCCCCATAAGCCTGGAAAAATCTGCGTGGTTTTCGACTGTTCAGCACGCTTTCAAGACACCTCTCTAAATGACAATCTCTTGACTGGACCAGACCTGACTAACACATTAGTTGGGGTCTTATGCAGATTCAGAAAGGGGTCAATAGCTATAATGTGCGACGTAGAAAGGATGTTCCACCAGTTTCGAGTATCAAAGAAACATCAAGACTATCTCAGGTTCCTCTGGTGGGACAACGGTGATCTAAATTCAAAAGCCTCAGTCTACCGGATGAAAGTGCACCTCTTTGGGGCAGCTTCATCCCCTGGTTGCTCCAACTTGGGATTCAAACATCTCGCATCTCAGGGCCTTGGGAGGCCCTGAGTCTCGAAGAACAAAGAGTCTCGAAGAACAAAGAGAAGCAAAAATCTTTATCATCAGATTGGTGCAAGAGGAAGTTTTCCCTGAAGATATACAAAAATTGAAGTTCCAGAAACAATGCGCTCTGAACAAACACAACAAGTTACATCAGTTGAAACTTAGTGAAATGATTTTCTGTCTCCTGAGACCAAAGGAAATGCTGATAAAACTGCCCCCTGGTGGTCGTCTGATACCTTTTGCAGTCCGTTTCAATTAATTTGTTAATGTAACCTAAAGTTTATATGAACAGGGGCGCCTGCAGAAATTTTTCATAGGGGTGGCCAGATGGGGCCACTTAAAACTCTTGGGGTGGCACTGAAACTAAAAGCCATAATTTCAGGATTTTATTCTACGGTTGTAGTAAAGCTTCCTGTAGAAAACTATCAGAAAGACTTAAGTAAACACCTATTGATATATTTTGGTTTATTGTGTGATTTTTAATGTTACTAATGGTCTAATTTGCAAAGACACAGACCAATAACAGTACAGTTAACGTTTTCAGTTGAACAATAATTGCTTTGTATTGTGTAATAATGTAGGAATAGGGTGTAAATTTATTCATTTATTGAATACAAAAAATACTGGGGAAAAGCAGATACTGGCAGATAAAAATAGAAGCAAGAACAGAAACGACATCTTTATTTATGTAACAGGAATTTCAGGGAAAACAGGGAACAACAGTCATATTTTTATAACAAGGTTATACTGTATGTGTAAGAAACTTAGACTTAGACTTTCTTTATTGTCATTCTGACAGTTATACCTTTACTTAGTCTGAAACAAATATATATATATATATATATATATATATATATATATATATATATATATATATATATATTATTTATTTATTTTTTAAGTTACAAACTTAAGTGAGTCCATCACACTAAAAAAACTAACACACTAAACAAAACATACATTTCTTCCGAGGATATTACTTTCTAGACAATTCATTAATGTCATTATTATGGCCACATGGTCATAACTTCACCTGTCGGTCCAGGAACACCTGCTTTCGTTGAGTTCTGCCATGATCAATGGTACTGACTGTTCCTGCCCTGATGCTGTCTGATGTTTTTCCTCATCACTGTCCTCTACTAATCCTGGCTCTATGTCCTCATCATGCTGCTCTATCTGTTCCTCTCCTCCATCCACCTCCTCTTTCTCCTCCCTCGTTCTCTGTTGCTCCCCTGTCATCTCTTTATCTCCCTCTGCTGTTATTTTCTTCTTAAAATAAGAAGAGATGTCTGTGGACCTTTACTTCGTTGTCTGGAAATTGACAAACCATACAGAATCACCAGCTACCTACATGTCATCTCGAGGCACTTTACAAAGTCAAAGTCAATCATATTATACAGATTGGTCAAAAATGTCCTACATAAGGGAACCAGTTGATTGCATCAAAGTCCCGACAAGCAGCATTCACTCCTGGAGAAGTGTAGAGCTACAGGGAGAGTCGTCTGCATTGTCCATGGCTTTGCAGCAATCCCTCATACTGAGCAAGCATGAAGCGACAGTGGAAAGAAAAACCACCCATTAGCGGGAAGGAAAAACCTCCAGCAGAACCAGAACCAGGCTCAGTATGAACGGTCATCTGCCTCGACCCACTGGAGGTTACAGAAGACAGAGCAGAGACACAACAAGACAGACAAAAAGCACAGAAGCACACATTGATCCAGTAATCTGTTCTACATTAGATGGTAATAGTTGTGATCTGTCTTCCCTGGATGATGTCACAGTTAACAGAACACCAGACCAGGTTTACCTACTATGAAGATAAAAAAAGAGAGAGAACAAAAAGTTATAAGCAGAAATGATGACAAGCAATGCTTAATTGAAGAACAGTAGAACTTGATAGAGTGAGAGAAATAGATCCTGAATGTCCTCCATTAGTCTTAGCCCATAGAAGCACATCCCCGTAGGTAGGTCAGGGCAACATAAGCCACTCTAGTTATAAGCTTTGTCAAAAAGGAAAGTTTTAAGATTAGTCTTAAAAGTAGACGGGGTGTCTGCCTCATGGACCAAAACTGGGAGTTGGTTCCACAGGAGAGGAGCCTGATAGCTAAAGGATCTGCCTCCCATTCTACTTTTAGAGACTCTAGGAACCACCAGCAGACCTGCAGTCTGAGAGCGAAGTGCTCTGTTAGGAACATACGGGGTAATCAGAGCTCTGATATATGATGGAGCTTGATTATTAAGGGCTTTATACGTTAGAAGAAGAATTTTAAATTCTATTCTTGATTTAACAGGAAGCCAATGAAGGGAAGCTAAAATAGGAGAAATATGATCCCTCTTGTTGATTTTCATCAGAACTCTTGCTGCAGCATTTTGGATCAGCTGAAGACTTTGAACTGCATTTTGTGGACTTCCTGATAGTAAAGAATTACAATAGTCCAGCCTTGAAGTAACAAATGCATGCACTAGTTTTTCAGCATCACTCCTGGACAGAATGTTTCTAATTTTGGCGATATTCCTGAGGTGGAAAAAGGAAACTCTGGAAACCTGTTTAATATGGGATTTAAATGACATGTCTTGGTCAAAAATAACACCAAGATTTTTACTTTATTACCAGAGGCCAAGTTAATGCCATCCAGATTAAGTGATTGATTAAGAAGTTTATTTTTTGAGGACTCTGGTCCAAAGATTACAACTTCTGTCTTGTCAGAATTTAGATGCAGGAAATTTAAAGTCATCCAGCTTCTGATGTCATCAAGACATGACTGCAGTCGAAGTAATTGATTGGATTCATCAGGATTTATGGATAAATATAGCTGAGTGTCATCAGCATAACAGTGGAAATGAATCCCATGCTGTCTGATAATTTTGCTAATCGGAAGCATATATATAGTAAAGAGAATTGGTCCAAGGACTGAACCCTGTGGTACTCCACAGGTGACCCTAGAGTTCGAGGAAGATTTATTATTAACATGAACAAACTGGAATCTGTCCGACAGATAAGATTTAAACCAGCCTAATGCTGTCAATTTAGACACATGGTGGCCATCTTGTGGTCATACAAGCAGAGCAGTAATGCTTGAATAGTTTATTTGTTTGAGTCAAATAATAAACATGTCTGTTGTGAATATCGTCTCAACAGACAATAATACGGCAACAACAAAACACCACTGTTGAATTGGTATATGCTGGATTGACTAGCGACATGGTGTCAGAAATGTCAGTGTTGCATACGAGCTTGTAACCGTGTGGACTTTACTGTGGAATCTGATCAAAGACATCTAAATGTGGTCTCTATATTTCCTCTGTGGTAAGAAGCCAACACTTGGAAGCCCACACCTGAAACCGGCGACTGCAGCATATGTGCAGGTAGGCAACGTTTATTTGGCTTTTTCACATTGGCTTTAAAACTTCATACAATCCATGAAGGGCGTTCATGTGAGCTTCAGTGTAGCCTTTAGCTTGTTTTTCTCTAAAATCACTTATAACTTTCGTGAGTCGGCGGTTGCGATTTCTTGGTGTTGTTTCTGAATGTGCAGTCACTTTTTTGGGCTTTGTTTTTTCAGACAGAACCCCTTTTTCTGGTTAACTTGCCACGCACTAAGAGAACGGGGCTCAACTCCCCTCTCTCGCAACAACTACTGTGTTTCTCACAGTGTTGATGTTTCTCACAGTAATCGTGTTTGTGTGTCTCTGCAGAAGAGTGTGTGTGTGTTTGTGTGTGTGGAGAGGAGACGGGATCTGAGTGTCTGATTACAGTGGAAATTTAACCCATATTTCCTGAGGGTATTTTATTTTTTGGGCCAACTTCCTTCTGAGGTTGCTTCCTATAAGTTATGTCATGGGGCTACAACGTGTCACTTCCTTGTAACTGTTTCCTTGTGACTGTTTTTAAGTCTATTTTCTGCATTGAGCTCTATAATAAATTAAAACATAGGCCTGTAATAATACATGTATTTTTTCTTAGTATTAGCTGCAATTCTATGCAGATTCAGCAGGTTTCTTCCCGGAGTTTGATCTGTTGTGACACACAGCACGGCTTTACCGGCGCTGCAGCGGAGGAGAGATCGCGCTGAAGTGACTTGAGTTATATTTGCCCCGTAGTAAATAGGGCAGGTGGTCATTATTGTATAAATATTAAAATATAAAAGCGTTCCAGCACATGCTTGGGCGGAGGGATACCACATCACATGTGGTATCCCTCCGCCCCTCTGGTCGGTAACCATCCCCGCAAATTCTAAATTAAAAATTAAAAATGTTAAAATAACTTACCGAAAATCCTCGCTCTCATATCATGTTCAAAACATTCTTCTTCGAAATAGTCGCTGCATATGACGTGTTTTCTCTCTGGCCAGAAGTTAGATGGCAAATCCGCTCTCTTCAAGTTGGCAATCCAGCAATGAGCCCGGTGGCTCATGAATAAGAAAGTTGAAATAAGCTATGTTTTTTCCTCTTTTACCAGTTGTGTTGGAACATCCGATGGCCATGCACGTGGGCATTGTTGCTTCAGCAATAGCTCTTGGGAATGTCAGCGGTGAAGTCCTCTGGAAATCTGAAATAATTATTGATGATCGCAGCTGTGTAGAACGGCTCCTATTGACTTTGCATGGAAAGCGGAGAGAAATGCTGTCGCCGCTCTGCTTTCCCACGTCAAAGGATGTGATGTCAGACGGCCGTTACTGCCCAAATATGGGCATTTATGGCCGCCTCCATACACAGCGATCCAGACGACAATTTATGTTTTTAAAAAGGTTTATTGTGACGTATACCGCTGCAGGTCGAGGATAAATCACCAGCGTCTGGGACAGAAATCACTTCTCACAATCCGGAAACTGGCTGGGGAGGTGAGTGAAGGCTCCTGGTGGCGGGTAAAGCCGCTGGTGAAGCCCAGTGTTATCCAGAGTCCGGTCAGGGCAGCTTGAAGGATCTTATTAATGGGGCTGGCAGGTAATCGGTGGTCAAAGGACAAGCATAGGGTCAGAACCGTGATGGCAGGGACAGACAGGATGGTCAGGGGGAATAATCAGAGTCCGGAGTCCGAGAGCAGATCCAGGGTCAGAGCCGGGTGGTCAGAGATGCAGGGAAAATCCAAAGCAGAATCTGGAGGCAGAGTCAGGGCACAGAAAACAGGTCAGAGATCCAGACAGCACAACAATCAGGTCTGACAGGGGCTTGGCAGGCTCAGAGAATGAGAAGTGTTATGCCATCGCGCCATAGCAAAATTCAGATTGAATTTTTAACATGTGACATGGGGAAGGAATCAAGATGGGTTGTAAGCAAAAGGAATTTCACACATCCAGGCAGAGACAGGTTTTGATTTTGAACATGACGTCACTTTTTTTTGGCTTGGCTTGTTTTCCGAGACAATACCTTTTACAAGAGTGTGTCATGGTGCAGCCTTGCCTGCTGCACCATGGACATTTCATGGCACTCTCCACCTTCCATACAGCTCCTGATTCCATGCTCAGTAATCATCTACACCTGTCAGTCACTATCAGCCAGTACTCAGCACACCTGTCAGCCTCCCTATTTAAGCTCCCTGCATTCAGTCCTCCTCTGTCGGTTCGTTCTGTTGGTTTCTGATTACTCTTGTGGATTTTGCTCTTTGCTGCTCACCTCATCTTGTTCTTATCCAGCCTGAGTTCTCCGCCTGTCTGCTGTGACTCTGGTCCTGCTCTCACTCCAGTCGTGCAAGTATTCATCCAGTCATGCTGCTGATCAAGCCTGGTTCCCAAGTCTCCATTCTGCTGTGCTGTTGATCAAGTTCCGGTTCTCAAGTCTCCATGCTGCTGTGCTGCTGGTCCAGCTGTCTTCATGCTCCGGCTCCGTCCTGCTTGCCAGCTCCAGACATTTACAGCTCCAGCCTGGTCTGAACTCTGGTCATCTTCCTCCACAATTCATCATTTTCAATAAACTCTCTTTTTAACTGTACTCTGTGTGTGGTTACGTTCGGGTTCATCTACAAACATGACAGAGTGGGGCTCATCAGTGTGCAGGAAAAGTCCCAGTGTGTAAGAATACCAGCAAAACATACACATTAGTCATGATTAGAGGCGACATCTGTACAGTGTGGTGGTTTGCTTGGTGCGCTTCAGCTTGTGTTCAGTTTTCTCTCACAGCAATTCCAAAAAAGTTAAAAAACAAAACAACTGGACTTTTTTCCGAAGTTTGAAGACATTTCGCTTCCCATCTAGAAAGCTTTCTCAATTCAAAATATCTGGAGTAATGTGGAGTTCCAAGCTTTATAGTATTGCCCAACAAAGGCCTTGTAATGACTTAGATCAGGGATTCCCAAAGTGTGGTGCGCGCACCCCTGGGGGTGCGCGAGCTGAAATCTGTAATGGCGGTTTGACAGTGTTTTTTCCCCCACACCATAAAGACGTGTAAATAATCATTTCCTTTGTGGAAACAAAAATCAAAACAGCAAATTTAATAAATAAATAAAATGTATTGACATGAAAATCTGTTTATTTTAAAAAGTGTTGTTCAATTCAATTAAATTCAATTTTATTTATGTAGCGCCAATTCATGAAACATGTCATCTCAAGGCACTTTACAAAGTTAAGTTCAATCATATTATACAGATTGGTCAAAAATGTTCCTATATAAGGGAACCAGTTGATTGCTTCAAAGTCCCGACAAGCAGCATTCACATGTTCTACACTTCATCGTAATATGAATTTATCTTCTTCTACACATTGTGCTTCAATGCGTAGAAGAAGCAGCTTGTGCCTCTACTTCATTCATTCTCGCAAATATGCTCAGTTGGCTGAAACCAGGGAATCGGAGGCAACAGATGAGTGAATTGCAAACCATTGACAAATGTCTCTCCAACTCTTTCCTCGCTTCACGTCGTGTACGTCAGTAGAGGGACAATTGAATTCGGGCCAAAGGTTTTGTTGTGCCATAACATGCCATGATAAATGATTGATCTCGGATTGGATTCTGAACAGTGGAAGAGGGTCACAAAGGAATTCCACTCTGCCCGTAACAGGAGACCCCCATGTTTGGACGGCCCTTTTTCCCAGCAGGAGGTCAGCTGTGACCACTCCTGTTGAGATAAAACCTTTCTTCCACAGACAAGACTCTCTCTTTCTCTTCAACACTTCTTCACTTCAGCATTCTTCTGCAGACCTGTTCAGCTCCACTACAGCTCTCTGGGAGCAGACAAAGGAGGCCAGACCATGAGGGCCTGGTCGGCCCTCACCGACACACAAGCCAGCAACTGAAAGATTCCCTGGACCAGCCACGTTGATCCAGGGTCTGCTAGACCCGACTGCCTGCTTCAGCAGAGGACCTGACTGAATCCGGACAAACAACATGTCCGGGCAAATACAGAGCTAAGTTGCAGTCCTAACTTCACAATCAGATGCAGAGAAAAAATCCTGCATCTGAAACAGCTCTGTGTATTTTTCCTCAGCCTGTACAGGGAAGTGAACACCAATGGAGCTGAAGGCTGGATGCTGAGGAAAACCCCTGCTTGGACTGCATCCCGGTCGAAGGACCAGGCCTCCAAGCTATCCAGACCACGCCGTTAGCCACATGCTGCCACAAGGCTAACGCTAGCCTGCCAAGAACCGAGCGCTAGCCCGCTAGCGCTAGCCAACCATTTCCTCCTTCAACGCTTCTTCCTGGAACGGCCAAAGTGGACAGAACTCACACATGAGGCATCAACAGGTTGGGCAGCGGTCTGAGGGTGAAGAAAAGGTTTATTGGGAAATGTTTGTAAACCGTGGTGTTTAGAACAAAGGGCTAACCGGTAGGTCGCGCTAGCCAAACATGCCATTAGCTTGTTAACATCCGGTTTCGGACATTTGAAAAGGGAGTTCGTTTTAAAGCATAAAGCGTAACTGTTCTGCTCCGCCATCCTCCGATGGTGTTATCTGCCTTATTCCCGCATCAATATGGTATATTAATGCCGGTTTTCAAGGCAATTTTGGGAACCTTATGTTGTAACCTCTTAGCCACCGAGTTGCTGCAGCGACCCCATGCGCCAGGAGGGAGAATCGCATTAACAAACTCGGTCGTAAGGGTTTAAATAATATTACAGGACAAACAGTCCTCAGAATATTATTTCAACAAATAATATTTTGTTTAACTTGGGCTTTGCATTGTGAATGGATTGAAACACATGGCAGATGTTTTAACTCCACTCCATGCTTTTGAAATCAGATCTGTAGTGAACAGGGATTCACTGAATTAATCTGATTATGATCAACCACTTTTGTTTTTCTTTGTTTGTTTTTGCATGTAAATAGTTCCTTAGCTTAGCTTCTTTTTATCTTTATTTTGCTTAGTAGTTTAGTTAAGTTTCACTAGCCTAGTAGAGAGGATTTATTAATTGAAATATTGTGTTAATTCAGGTAAACAGTATTACATAGTGATGTTCTCTGGATGTTCATTTTATTTCTGTTATTAAATTCTTGGACTTGAAAAGAAGTTGTCACTCCTTTATTCTATGTGTGTGCAGGTTTTGCTGTTAAAAGATCGCTAGTGCTCGAATTCATCCCTTTCAACCATTGTCTTGATATCAGCTTAAGAGCTGATCATCACCAGACAATACTTAACAGACAGAGAGTTATTTATGAAACATTAAATAACTTTTAACAGTGTATAATTGCACAACAGTTTTTACAAGCTTAAATTGAGCGACCAGTCTCTCTTTCGATCGCCCAGCGCCTCCAACCAGCGCTGCTCCTGTTGGGGTGACTCTGAACCTCTACCAGCACTGACGCGCATGACTTGCCCACCCCCCGCTGCAGCCTCCGCGATTTATTGACTCTTCACGCACAGAGCTGCAATACGTTTCTTTGAGAGTCAGACAGTCGCAGTTCATTTTACAGATGCGGTTTTAGTGCATATTCAGACAGGGACAAACCGGCGGTGGGGCTGAGGGGAGCTAACCTGACAACAGCCAGATCGAGAGAGAGAGAGAGAGAGAGAGAGAGAGAGAACTGCAGACTAGAGTAACAATAACAGAGCGCTAACCCTAACCCTAACCCCTGGGGGGCGCCAAAGAGTCACAGGGGAGGCGCATGAAGACAGAGGAGAAGACAGCGCTGCCGCTCAACTCTGTGAAACAGTGTAGCGATATTCGTGCCTTCTGTTTGAGCGCCCAGGAACCAATCCAAGCGCGCAGTGAAACAACTCAACGCTCAAAACTGGTCTGGCACGGTCTGAAAAACTCTTCTCAACCCGCTGTCCTCGCGGTGAGTTCCATCTCTGCTCGCGCGCTACTTTGCTCGCGCACACCTGCTCGTTTCACACTCAACACCAGCTGTGCACTCGCTCGGCTGTTAAAGCCAATCACAGACAGTTTTTTTCCCATTCAATCAGAGTATGGCTTGTAAATACTGCATTCAGATGAATTAAATCAAAATGCTGCAGCCTTTGGCAGAAATTACTAAACATCACCGAGGGATTGAAGAAAAACAGATAAAAAGTGTAATGTTTTAGCCTAAAATATTTAGGCTAAAGTATTTAGACTAAAATATTAGAGTTACTAAGTGAGCTGTGAAAAATGTTTTTGTCTCTTTTCTTTCCAGCTTCTGGGAGGTGATGCAAAAGTTTATTCTGATCATAATCATCATGAATGTCATCATTATTTAAAGAGCACTTTAACACGAGGTAAAACAAAGTGCCAAACATCAGAAATACATCAGATAAGAGATAACAACTAATAAAATGCTTGTTTGTTAAAATAGCACTAGGTCTAAATTATGTATAATTAGCCTAAAAAGTAGATTGGAATATGTTGACGTCTGTTAAATTCAGGTTATCTTTTTTATTATCATTTCAGTTAATGTCGCCTGTTGACGTGAGTTCAGTTTGACATTGGCATCTGTTTAGTTCAGTTTGTCTGCTGTTGAAAACAGCACTTTAATGTATCTAATGCTGATTAGTCATTGAAACATTTGAATTTAAATATTTTAAATACTTTCACAGCAAAAAAATTATATGCGATTAATTTAGATTCATTAATTACAGAGTATGTAATTAATTAGATTAATTTTTTTAATCGATTGACAGCCCTAATATATATATATATATATATATATATATATATATATATTTAAATGAATAAAATGCAAAATATTTCAGCACTACTTTTTAGAACATAACATAAAAGTATATGGCATTTGACATTTTAAAAGTTTTAAGCCCCCCTGAACATGAGAAAATCCTCGTTATTCGATGCTGTAGCGCACATATTCCCTAGTTACTGGGGGAAAATAGGGAGTACCAATATGGCGGCTGGTGGCTTCAAAGCGACTCGTTCTAACAGCGGCTATTAGCACTCCAGTGTATAATAGAGATCAGTGGACACAAGCTACGAAGCAGGGCTTCGTCTGACACGCCCCCTTTTTACTCGGTACACGCCTCGAAGCCTGGCTTCAGATGTCCCATCACTACTGGTGGTTACTCTCTCCTTTCTAGGTTCCCAGTCTCCCCTTTAAAACTCCTTCATATGTACTTAATGCTCCAACCTCCAACCTCCACCCCGGTTTGCCTCTGCTGCATTGTAGATGAGCGTCCGGGTTGAGGATGGTCCATCTGGCCCCTCGATCCAACAACAGCGTCCTACACCATCGGCACCAGCCTGGGGCCCTGAGGTATAGCAACAACTACACCAGCCACAATCCCATCACTTTCAGCTGAAGATCATGAGACTGTCACCTTCCTCTGTGACACGCTGAAGAAACACGATTCCCACCAGAATGGACAGCAGGGCTTTGAAAGCTGTTGTACAGGGTCCTGGTCAGCTGGTCGAGGATGTTCTTCATCGCATAGAAGAGGCCTTCAACACACTCAGACCATAGATGTCCTGATGACTTGGATGGTGAAGCAGGCCCCTGGGAGCGTCTCCTCCGGTGCAGTTACATCATGGACAGACTGAGACCAGACGTGGCTGCTCAGACCTGCATCTCATGTGTGGGGATGAGGTTTGGCGCGCGGGGTGGATTGTCATGTAATATTTTGCCTGGCAGAATATAACCTTGGCCTTGGAGAAGCTCTGTCTTGAAAAGGGAGGTGTTTGTGCACTGTTTGGTGACACCTGCTGTACATTCATTCCAAATAACACATCTTCAGATGGGTCCGTGACAAAGGAAAGCCTGTGTTCACTTAGGGAGGAACACCTCATTGTTTGGATGGTTTGACTCTGCTTTTGGTAGATGGGAAGCTTTGGTAGCTTTAGTTTTATGTGCTATAATTGCTTCTGTAGCTGTTTTGGGTTTGTGTGGTTGGTCACTAATGGAGACACTAGGAGAATCCAGAGCCAACTACTGTATGCATCCATTGTTTGCTATTTTCTTTGACCACAGCTCAAATGTTTATGTTGCATCCCTGACTTATTTACATTGTGTTATATTGTTTTTGGGTTTATTTTAACTTTTGCTTTCCACCAACTAACATGATTGGGTTTTAATTTCTGTTGTGACAGTCATACTGTGATGATGATTTTTATTTTAATTGAATTGTTTCTATGATGATGAATGAAGAGTTTATTTCAGACTCACAACAAGATTGATGTTTTATGCAATATTTTGCTTTCACATAGGATGAACCACGATATGATTGGCACTAAAGGTCCTTCAAAATTAGATGGTAATGGTATCTATTAGTTTCAAAACAGGGATTTCCTGGCTTGATTTGGCCGAGAGCGGGATTTCCCAAAGCCTGCAGTGTTTTTTTTTTTACGTTTTTTTTTCTCTTTGCGGAAGGTTCAACCTGCCTTTAATGTCGCCTAGTGTGACTATGGATTGTAACTTTGGATGGATGATTTATCCATGAAGCACAAGTTGCACGTAGGAGGCCTTCAGGTGGGTAGTGAGAGTAGGTGAATTTGACTTTAATTAGTATGCAGGCTTAACTACCTAATCTATTGTACATTAAAATAATGTGCGCATAGGAATCTAAAACCGCCTTTACTTAATTAGTTAAACCCAAAATTGTAGATAAATGCTGAGTCTATGATCTTGTGTGATGTGTGATCCATGAAGGTTTCATCATTTTCATTTTATGTTATGTTACCATTTGGTTTAGAACTTTTCTTTGATTTGTGTGATTATTCCATAATCAAAGGGTGGATTATGATGGAAAATATTTCAATTAAATTTTATTTATATAGCGCCAATTCATGAAACATGTCATCTCGAGGCACTTTACAAAGTCAAATCAATCAGATTATACAGATTGGTCAAAATGTCCTATATAAGGGAACCAGTTGATTGCATCAAAGTCCCGACAAGCAGCATTCACTCCTGGGGGACCGTAGAGCCACAGGGAGAGTCGTCTGCATTGTACATGGCTTTGCTGCAATCCCTCATACTGAGCAAGCATGAAGCGACAGTGGGAAGAAAAAACACCCATTAACGGGAAGGAAAAACCTCCAGCAGAACCAGAACCAGGCTCAGTATGAACGGTCATCTGCCTCGACTGACTGGGGGTTACAGAAGACAGAGCAGAGACACAACAAGAGAGACAAAAAGCCCAGAAGCACACATTGATCCAGTAATCTGTTCTACATTAGATGGTAATAGCGGTGATCTGTCCTCCCTGGATGATGTCACAAAATGTTCTTGAATATTTTCTTGTCGACTTCTAAATTTCAACCTTGTGCAAAACATGTTGTCACCTTTAACAGAATGGCAGCCTGCGTTTGCAGAGATGTAAGGTTAATCATAGTTCAGTTTCTCAGTCTGTGCTTACATGGTCGTAAAGCATTCTTAGAACTTTATTATCTGTGTGTGTGTGTGTGTGTGTGTGTGTGTGTGTGTGTGTGTGTGTGTGTGTGTGTGTGTGTGTGTGTGTGTGTGTGTGTGTGTGTGTGTGTGTGTGTGTGTGTGTGTGTGTGTGTGTCAAAGTGTGGGGGATGATGGTAATTTATAGTGGGTGAGGAGAGCTGGGTCCTCCCTGGTTGTAGGAGAGTTAAAAGGAGCTAAGATGGAGCTGTTATATGTCACATGAGGCTCCTCCTGTTTGTGTACATTTGTTCCCTATAAATACGCAGGGTTTGTCTTACTAGGGGTGCATTTGAGGAAGAATGAACCTTGAACACTGTTTCCCTTCAATAAAGACCGGTCTCTGTATTGAGAGTATCTTGCTTCTTGACATTTTCATTTTTTCCATGACACTGCTTTTACACTTATAATTTTTCATGTTTTTATTTACTCAGAGAAGTTTCATCTTGTTTCATTAGTGAATACCTAAATGTGAGATTATGCCTTGCCACATTATTTTTTATTTACAACACTAAAAAACTCCATAGGTTTTAAGCATCCTTTTCATTTCGCTACCTGCCAAAAGTTCTTTCTGTTTCTCTCCCTGTCAGCAGCTCCTGAGGGGCATCCATAGCTCCTTTGAGCACCGAGTTGTAGGGGTGACAAGGAAGGACAGTCTCCCTGAATTTTTATGATAAACTGGATAAACTGCTAAAACAGAAAACAAAATATGGTCCAAACCACAATGCAGACAATATCCAAAAAGTATAGGTGTGTGTTAATCATGGATGAAAAAATTACAGTGGTTTTCCTTTAATCAAGTCACAACTTTGTTTGGTGCCCCCCTGAGCACTTGGTGCCCTATGCGCAGTGTGCGTAGGGTTATTTATATTCAACGACTTCTGTTTCATATGGGGGGGACAACATGATTTTATTTTGAAGAAGTTCAGAGAAAGATCTGAAGGAGGAAAAACTCTACAGGCGCCGACCTGTAAACAGAAAGCATTTTCAGTGTGTTTGAACCTTATTTAAACATGAAACCAAAAAACACTTTTAATCAGTTTAATGAGAGTTCTTTGTTTCGTCAAAAAGTATTCATTTCCCAAACAATCCAAATCAGGTGCAAACGTTAGGAAATTATTTGGTTTGCTTGTGAAGTCAAAAATAGCTGTGACTATCACGACAAAAGATCAGTAAATATTTGTAGAGAACAATTTCAAAACTTTCATGTACAGATTTTGCACTTAAAATTGGAAACTTCTATATCTAAGGCACCAGGAGCAGCCAGTGGCAAATAATGCTAATGATGTACCTCTCATTTGATTTTATTAGTGCTACATCTTATGCGGTGGGAAGAAAACCAGCAGCCTGAAAAATTGTACTGAATCCAGATTCTTGTAGAGTTTCTTTCTCTGCATGATAAGTGTTTGCATCCATCGACAGTATGGTTGTTCTTCTTTTGTCCCCTTGTTGATTTGCCAAAGTTAAAGTACTTTTTGATGAAGCTGCATCAGCGTAGAGTTTCTATGACCACAGTGAGCACCACTGGGGCGGTAATTTGCAAGTGCAAAGAACACAATTTTACCACAGACCAGAAAGTTTTGCCCACATATATTTGTATATTTTAAGCAGATTTTAAAGAACAAAGCTCAGAAAATATGGAGTGTACATACCCAGATATGTACTTTTTTTTCTCTAAAGTTTATACATTTATATTTAATGTCTGTTTGCTGTTGGCGCTGATTGTATGGCTTCTGTTAGTCAAATTCTGATAGAAAGGGATTATTTTTCCCTAGAGGGCCAGATTGGTTTGGATAGCTTTTTTCCATTAAAAAATTAAATTATCATTTGAAAACTTCTTTATGTGTTGACTTGGGTGTTGTTTGTTTAATATTGTAATTAGTATCTGAAACATTAAAATGTCATAAAAAGCAAAACAAGGCATCTGTGAAGGGCAAATGCTTTCTCACACCACTGTAATTCAATTTCAATTCAATTCAATTTTATTTATATAGTGCCAATTCATGAAACATGTCATCTCAAGGCACTTTACAAAGTCAAAATCAAACATATTATACAGATTGGGTCAGATTATACAGATTAGTCACACATTTCCTATATAAAGGAACCAGTTGATTGCATCAAAGTCCCGACATTGTAAAAATGTATGTTAGGTGTTAATAAAAACAAAACATTATTTAAAATATGAACAGAAATATTCATCACACATCAAATTTATTCTCAGATTATTAAGAAGGCTAAAGCCACCACACGGTGTATATTAATGCATGCAAATAGATGCCGTGTCTTGCAGATTATCAAGACTCCAGCAGAGGGCAGTGTCCCCATCCAGATCCGATTTATGTAAGGTTTTTCACCATCAACAGGCAGTAAAAATGCCAACAGCAGAAGAATATAATACACCCAGCAATATTATGTTTGAGAACAAATTGATCTACAGATGCAGTTCTAAAACCAAATCATGTTTTCAGGTTAAAACAGTTTGGAGAGAAAAAAGCAGCAGGAAAACAGTGGCAGACCATGTAGCACATGTTCAAACCCCCTCCTATCGACTCTAATGTTTGCTGGTTGTGTGTGTTGGTTTTGTTAGACCCCATTAAGTGCATTGTTCTGCGAGTTACATATTTTTATAAAACATAAATGAAAAAAAGTAGAAATCAGAGCCCTAAATCTGTGGTGAAATAAAATAGAAGTGAAGAGCGGTGCAGTTTTGTCCATCAATAGCAACAGTTTTGTTCTTTTTTTTTTTTTTTGATTTTTCAAAAGGAACTTTTAATCTGGCAAACAAGACCCTTAGAAATGCATATCCTAATTTATTAAATATGACTTTTTTTTTACTACAATGGGAAAGTAGGAGAGTAAAGGAAGAACAAGAAGAGAAAAAAAAGAAAGAGAAAAGGTGAAAGAAAGAAGAGATAAAAGGGATAAAAACGTTCTCGGTCTGCTCCATCACCTGGAAAGAGAGATGCAAAAAGAACAGCACAACCAACAGACATAAAGCAACAGATACAATCGTGTAACACCTTGATGCCATTGCTAAATCATATATATTATTATTTAAGCTGACATGTATAAAGTGATACCTGAAAAAAGAAAGTGAAAGAAAATAAATAAATAAATAAATTACAGGCTTTCTGTATATAGGTGAACACTTAATAACTGGGACCCAGCACCTGTGGGAGTTTGTGAGAGTGCACTATTTTAGGTGAAAATTACCCAGAAGGAAAAAGCTTGATAGTTGTTGTGGAGAACCAAAGACCCGCCTTCCCCGAGCACAGAGGCAGGGGTCAGGGGACCCATAACCCCGGACTCCCAAAGGGGCCCCCAAAGCAGGGCGCCCAGGAGGGGCCGACACCGGAAATCTGCAACCCCCCCCCCCCCCCCCCCCAAGGAAAAGAGGAGAGACGACCCCGAAGAAATCCCCCAGCCACCGCAATGCCGACGCCCCCAAGAGCCGCGGGGACGAGCCTGTGGGCTCCGCCGGCAGCCAGCCCCGCTAAAGTGAGGGCCAGAGGCCCCAGGGGCGCCCCTGGGGCGGGGCGCCCGGCCGACCCCCGGGGGGCCAGGCCCCGCGAACAGGCCACCAGGAATGGGCCGGCACCTACCCGGGAACCCGCCCTCTCTTGGGAGAGGGAGCGGACCGGATCCATACCTGGGGAAAAAAAAAAAAAACCTCATTCACACCATCCTTCCCTGGTGCCCCAATCACCACACACAGGCTTACAAAAAAAAAAAAAAAAAAGACGCTGTACACACATTCCCACAAAACACTCACATCCAACAATCCCAAGTGGGGGGGTCACCACAATTCAACTATACGACTGCCTGTGCCCGACCCCCGGCCCCGGCCCCGCCCCCGGACCAGACGCCCCCGGACCAGACGACCCCGGACCAGACGCCCCCGGACCAGACGACCCCGGACCAGACGCCCCAGAGAGGGGGGGGCCAACACGACCCGCACGGGCCACCCATCCAGAACCCCCCTCACCCCCTAAATACCTAATAATTTTGTCCCTTTGCAGGTGTTCAATGTTGTCTTTTCTAAGTTTCCCCATGGACGCCACAGGAGGAATTTTTTTAGCAGCTGGTTTCCAGGTTTTGTAATTCCTGTCTATATATTTTCCCTTTGTCTCTGTCCTTTGTCCTTTTTCCTGTCTGTTCTTTTTATTCCTTTTGCTCTCTTCTTCAGTTTGCACCTAATACTTTAACAAAAATAAAATAAACCATCGAGAGTTGGGTGTCAAGAGAGGATTTGTTGGTATCGAGACAATGAATATCCACAGCAGAAGGAGAAGGTCACATCTTGGTTATCTAAAACTCACTGTTCACATGATGTGGCTCATTTATTTCAGCTGTTTTAGGATACACTGGGATCCCTCCCTGTTTTCAACAGCACGTTTCTCAACATATTGTTCTTTTTGTTCATGTTCAGTTGCTGATGTCTAAAACCAATTTTTGACTTATCATGGATTTTAAAACAGAAGCAAAAGACTGAGTCAGAGATTCTGGCAGACAGGGATCCAAAGTGAGCAGAACCACAGACTAACAGCTGAAAAAATACAATCTTCAAATAAGAGACTAAAAGGAATTTGTTTTTTGTTTTTGCCTAGTTGACGTTCAGTATTGATTCAGATGAGTTTTTTCAGATATTAAGCAGAGCTGTAGATCAGAAACAGCATGCACTTTCTTTTTCTCATAAATAAATCTCTCCATC
The DNA here is from genome assembly GCA_037039145.1 of Fundulus diaphanus. Lineage (NCBI taxonomy): Eukaryota > Metazoa > Chordata > Actinopteri > Cyprinodontiformes > Fundulidae > Fundulus > Fundulus diaphanus. Next base: position 56,788,301 of record CM073129.1, read on the forward strand.
TGCAGCAATCTTTCTTGCTCCGTCTTGTAATTAAACTGACAAGCAGAAATTTTTCCAGAGCAGTTTACAAGTGTAAAATATATGGAATCACAGGCTGAATTTGAAATAATGTGGTGACTGCAAAAAGTCCATTTGCATCCGTCCATCTCTTTTAAAATTTAAAAATATCATTGTATTTTCAAAAAAGCTGTTTAATATAATTTAGTATAATTAGTTAGACAAAATATTAGTCTCTATTTTAATGGGATTGTGTTGATTAGTATGCCATCTGGGTCATGAAAACCAGAAACAGACTTAAAACGGAGGCAACCAGACTTTGGCTCAGTTTTTCTGAGGATGCTTCTCCATGTGCTTAAAACAGCTGAGCTCCAACTACAGGTTGCTCAAGTGCGAGCTGGCAGAAATGACAAGGACTCCTGGATAAGTGTTGAAACGTCTTTATTCAGAAAAACTGAGCCAAAGTCCGGTCACCTCCGATTTACGTCTGTTTGTAATCTGACAGCATCTTCTCCAGCCAGACAGTAGTTGGTGTGATCTGTGTTGCATTGGATCATTACTATCCCCAGGCTGCGTCTCTGATGAACACCTTACAGTCAGGGTAGCCAGCTACTCTGCTGAGAGAAACAAAACAACATGCATACATATATAGATATGTACTTAACAGCAAGCAGGCTTAAATCGGAGGCAACCAGACTTTCGCTCAATTCTTTCTGAAAATGTTTGAACACCTATCCAGGTATGTATTTCCCTGTTTTTCCCTTTTTAACCGAATAATGTTGTTTTTTATAGATTGTAGTTGCTGTTCTGCTTGCTGTTACGTGTGTGTTTGTTTTTTTACACAATGCAAGTATTTAAAACTTACCGAAGAAAATTGATTACGATTGTAATTCTGATTTTGACTAACATCCTGAACTGAGGTCTTTCTGCATCAGGTCTGCACGTTCCTCCAGTGCAAATGTTGTGTTCTCTCTAGGTACTCTGGCTTCCTCCTACAGTCCTCAAACATGACTTTTGTCAAAGCTGTATGTCCCGCCTTAAACCATAATACCGTAACATGATTGTCAGGAAGTGTTCTGATGAACCCGAACTCAGCCACACACAGAGCTTAGTTTTAAGAGCTTTATTGAAGGTAGATGGGTTGTGGAGGATAAAACCAACAGTCTTTACCAGGCTGGAAGGGATGATGGAGATGGTGGCGCGGGTGAACTGGAGAGAGCTGTAGGACTGTGGATGCTGCACTGAAGAGCCAGGCAACCACTGGGAGTGCGGAAGCTTCCTGAGATGACGGGAGAGCGCTGGAGTGGAGGTAAAGCCAGCAGCACAGCAGAGAGAGAGAGTTCCTTGAGCACTGAGAGTCGCAGGCAGGCAGGCAGGCAGACATGGAGGAAGCTCGAGGGCAGCAGGCTTGAGGCGGAGGAAGGCGGTGAGAACAATGACGAGGGATGAAGGCTGGTGCATGCGGTAAAGCTGCAGCAAGGAGAGTGACTTGAGATGCTCGAGAGTGGTTGTGAACAGACGATCCAGCGGGGAAGAGCTGACTGAGGTGTGCTTCGCTCTCAGACTGCAGGTCTGCTGGTGGTTCCTAGAGTCTCTAAAAGTAGAATGGGAGGCAGATCCTTTAGCTATCAGGCTCCTCTCCTGTGGAACCAACTCCCAGTTTTGGTCCGTGAGGCAGACACCCCGTCTACTTTTAAGACTAATCTTAAAACTTTCCTTTTTGACAAAGCTTACAGTCAGAGTGGCTCATGTTACCCTGAGCTACCTTTATAGTTATGCTGCTATAGGCTTAGGCTGCTGGAGGACATCAGGGTCTATTTCTCTCACTCTATAGAGTTCTACTGTTCTTCAATTATGCATTACGTGTTGTCATTTGTGCTTTAACTTTGTGTTCTCTCTCTTTTATCTTCATAGTAGGTACACCTGGTCTGACGTTCTGTTAGCTGTGACATCATCCAGTGAAGACAGATCACCACTATTACCATCTAATATAGAACAGATTACTGGATCAATGTGAGCTTCTGTACTTTTTGTCTCTCTTGTTTGTCTCCGCTCTGTCTTCTGTAACCCCCAGTCGGTCGAGGCAGATGACCGTTCATACTGAGCCCGGTTCTGCCGGAGGTTTTCCTTCCCGTTAATGGGGAGTTTTTCTTCCCACTGTCGCTTCATGCTTGCTCAGTATGAGGGATTGCTGCAAAGCCATGTACAATGCAGACGACTCTCCCTGTGGCTCTACGCTTCTCCAGGAGTGAATGCTGCTTGTCGGGACTTTGATGCAATCAACTGGTTCCCTTATATAGGACGTTTTTTGACCAATCTGTATAATATGATTGAACTTGACTTTGTAAAGTGCCTCCTAGAGATGACATGTTTCATGAATTGGCGCTATATAAATAAAATTGAATTGAATTGAATTGCTTAAGTAGAGAGGTTGGCAGGTGGAAAGAGTCCGGTTAATTAGTAGCAGCAGGTGGCAGGAATCAGTGGTGGAGTGAGGAACTGTGCTGTATGGGAGGAGGAAGGTGCCGGAAAAATGTCCAGGGTGCAGTAGGCATAACTGCACCCTGACATCACCCCTCCCTCAAGGTCGGCTTCCAGACGACCACGGGAAAAAACTAAGTCCAAAAACAAAACAATCCAACCAGGGTGGGCGGAGGGAGGCTCAGGAGGAAAGGCTAGAGTCCAACAAAAAACAACCCCGACGGGGTCAATGAATGGGGGCTTGAAAAAAGGCAGAGAGAGTTCGGGCGGCCGACCCGGAGGCGGACCACTGCTGGATGCGATCGCTTGAGAGCGACGGAGAGCTGGAGCTGAGCCTTGAGAGCGAAGGGAGAGCTCGAGCTGCAACGGTGGAGCGCTGGAGTACTCAGGAGGCTCGGGTGCGCTGGGCGACGGCTCGGCTGGCGGCTCGGGTGCGCTGAGTCTGGTGAGGGCGTCGCGGAGGCCGGCAACGGAGGAGGACCCCAGGGGGACCCTAGGAGGCCGGCAATGGAGTTTCAACTGGGTCCTCCCGACGTGGAGCTCCAGAGCAGGACCCTCGGGGAACTCTGGAGCTGAGACTGGAGGTGGGTCCACTTGGAGTGCCTTACTGGACTGGGGAGCGTAGGCTGGAGGCTACTTGAGAGCGTTGGTGGCCTCGGGCGGAGGCGAAGCGGGACCCTCGTTGGCCTCGGGCGGAGGCAGAACGGGTCCATCAGCGGCCGGCGGCAGCGAAGCAGGACCCTCAGCGGGCGGCGAAGGAAAGGCAGGACTTTCGTCAGCCGGCGGAACAGAGGCAGGACTTTCGGGGGTAGCAGGAACCCCCGATGCGGCCGAAGGCGAGGCTTGTGCTTTGGCGTGCGCACCCAAGCAGGCTTGGGCCGTGGCGTGCGATGCTGCTCCGTGGACAGGGACGGACCAGCTAGGGACCAGATTGTCCTTGTCCCCATAGAAGAAGTCCCATAGCTGGGACTCTTCTATGTGTGGTGCTCTGGCGGTGACAAAGACGGCATGGTGCAGAAATGTGTTTAGCCGGGTTCAGCGGAGCAGCGGCGATGACATTGGGATAACTCTCCCCAGAGAGTCGGCCCAATGAGGTGACGTCGGCTTTAGCTGGCAGCAGTGGTGCCCGGTTGACCCTCAGGTGGACGGGTGGAGGACCCGGCATCTGTGTTGGGAGGCGCCGGGCGGTGAGGGAAAGGCTGCTGCTGGCGATGAGGCAGCAGAAGCTGTGGTGGGATCTGCGTCGGGATCTGCAGCGGGCACAGCAGCAACGGGAGAAGCTATGGCGAGATCTGTGACAGGAGCAGGAGCAGGAGCAGCGGTTGTGGCAGGTGCAGCGGACAAGTCGGACAGGCTGGTGAGTGGAGGTCTGGGTGGAGGCGGCCTGCGTTGGTTCTGAGCGTAGGCAGCCTGCTTAAATCAATTGATCTCCTCCGCAAGACCGGTTATCCCAACAGTGGGGTCTTGTCCTTATAAACGTCCTACAGGCTCTCCACTGTACCAACCTGCACCCAAGGTGGGTCAACAGTGGGTATGGAGTCCAACAGTCTCCTCAGATTATGGAACATGAGCTCAGGAGAGAGGTAGCTATGGGCTCCGGGCTCTGTGTGGGCGACGAGTTCATTTGGCCGGATCGTTCTGTCAGGATTTTAGGATCTGAACCGAAATTCAGCCACACACAGAGCCATGTTTAAAGAGTCTTTATTGAAAATGTTGAATTGTGTAATGTACAACCAGAAGGCTGTATTGGGCTGCCGCATAGGAATGGTGGAGATGGCTGGAGCAGGGCGGTGGAGCTGATGTTGGCAGAAGCAGGAAGCAGAGGGTAGGCAGACAAAGTGAGCTCAGGTAGGTTGACGTGAAGCAAGGCTAGGATGAGGTTCGTATGAAGTACGTGTGCAGACGATCTGACGGGAAAGAGCAGACTAAGGGAGGTTTATGTAGGAGTGTTGGCAGGTGGAATGAGTCCGGGCTTGATTGGGCATGACAGGTGTAGGTGATCAGTGGAGAGTGCAGATGGGGCTGTATGGGAGGAGAAAGGTGCTGGAAAATGTTCAGGGTGCAGCAGGCAAAAACTGCACACTGACAGAAGGTACACCTGGTCTGGCGTTCTGTTAGCTGTGACATCATCAGGGGAGGCAGATCATCCTCTATTACCATCTAACATAGAAAGTACTCCTGGATCAATGTGAGCTTCTGAGCTTTCTGTGTCTCTGCTCTGTCTTCTCTAAGCCCCAGTGGGTCGAGGCAGATGAGCATTCACACTGAGCCTGGTTCTGGTTCTGCTGGAGGTTCTCCTCCTTGTTAAAGGGGAGTTTTCCTCTCCACTGTCGCTTCATGCATGCTCAGTATGAGGGATTGCTGCAAAGCCATCAACAATGCAGACGACTGTCCACTGTGGCTCTACGCTCTTTCAGGAGGAGTGAATGCTGCTTGGAGAGACTTGATGCAACCTGCTGGGTTTCCTTAGAGAGGAAACTTTCTGACCAACCTGGAGGATCTGATGGAGTCTGACTTTGTAAAGTGCCTGGAGATGACATTTATCATGAATTGATGCTATATAGATAAAGTTGAATTGAATTTAATTGAATTCAGTCCTGGGAAACCTATACCTGCTTGTGGTGGTAACTCAGGGACATGTTGTTCTACCATTAAATGCTGATTGCACCCCGTCTTTCAGCATAGATACTTCCTGCATCTGTCCAGTGAAATTATTATGTAGTCAGGCCTCACATGGGTCACAAATCTTGATATTCTTTGTTACTGGGAACTTGGTTGAAATATTTTTAAGTCACAAACGTTTTGAGACAAAACTGTAACGTTTCTGGCACTGGAGCTGCTGATTGCAATCAGCGCACCTGTGTTTTCTCCGCCCTTTCTGCTTATAAGCTCTGCTCCTCGCAGTCTCCAGTGCCAGAACGTCTCTAGCCTAACGGTGAGCGCTTCCAGCCTTATTTCTGAATACCTGTCTGCCTGTCTGCCTGTCTGCCTGTCGACCTGTTTTGCCTCTGTTTTTTGAAACCAGCCTGCCCCTTTTTGGATTTGTCTGCCTGCCTGAGTTCTGCCTGTCAGCCTCAGAGATCTGGACGGCCTTCCCGTGCTTCTGACCCCAGCCTGCCTGTAAGTTACCGAGACTGCCTGCTCCCTTTCTTTCTGTGCCTTTTGGATTTTGGACCTGGACCTGGATTTGGATACTCTCCCTTGGAAACCGCTGTCTGGACTAAACGGATTTCCCCCTCGACAAGACCCGGACTGGACCTGGATAAAGATCCCTGGATAACCCCCTCTCGGACCCCGTCGACACCTGGAGCCAGAGCTCTGCCCACGGCGCGGCCAGGTTAGTGACCTTGCTTCACTCTTACCTTTCCGTCTGTTCCTGCCGGTCACTAACCCACCGCTCTGCCTTCAGGAGCTGCCAGTCGCAGAGTGCGAGCCGCACAGACCAAGGGTCTGCGCCACCATCCTTTAAATAAAAACTGTTCAAGTTTTTTACTTACTTGTTTTCGGGTATTTCTTGGGTCCATCCAAATTCGTTACAAAAACTTTACCTGAGACAGTCTTTTTGGACTCTTTTGGATTTACCTGAGACGTTTCATGGTCCATTTATGGTCCATCTATAATTATGCTGGGTTCATTACTCCTAATAGGGTGTGCCTCAAAAACTGACACATTTATGCCAGAACTTATCTTTTATGTCAGCCTGTGATTATAGAGTTTATATTAAGGTGTAGAGCAAAGACAAACACCCTGAAATAGGACAAGATATTTGCAAATGCATTCTTTGAAATCCGCTCCAAAAGAGGGCAAAGCAAGGGTTGATAATTAGTTGCTTCAGTCCTTTTGCAGACAATGTGATTCTGTTGGTGAGTTTAAGAGAAAATCTTCATTTGGCTGAATCAAACAGAAAGGGTAAGAAGAAAAGTAGGTCGGCTGGAATTGATGAGAAATGGTAGAAAAATTGTTTCTGCATATAGATTTGCTCACATCCATCCACTGGTAGGAGAGAGTGAATCTATGTATCAATACAACTGTGATTTTGGGTGATTAGGGAGAGCAGTAGTGAGTTATAATCTGCTGAATTTAACATTGAAGAATCTAAAGTTGCTGACCCTCGCTCTACAGCGAAAATGCGAAGTCATGAAATTTACATAATTTATTAGGTGTTTACACTGTTCAGAGGCAAACTTGGTTTCAGAATGTCAGGACTTGGAGTCATTAAAATTGCAAACATCATGCAAATAGCTTTAAAAAAGCTTTAGAGTGGGAAGACAAATCTGAACTGAAAATGTCAGTAATATTAGAATGGAAGTGAAAAACCTTAGTGTCTGTCCTAGATTCTGGCAGACATTTTCCTTTGACAGGGCTCCAACAACAGTGTTCCCCTACTTAGAGTACAGTAAATACATCAACGTGCTCATAAAAAGCACATAAAACACATGAAATGAGTTTTATGAAACTCTTAAAGGCAAAAATTAAAAGCATTTTAAAGTACTTTTATTGCTTTAATCCTATAAATTTCCCTGTCATGGGATAAATAAAGGATTTAGCTAATGTTATCTTATCTTGAATAACACTTTTTAATAGGATATATGTACTGGGTTCTTTCAAGGTATTAATTACATTTTCTGTGTGGTCTCCAGTAACATATGATAGATAATATCTTCTTTGAAAGTTAACATGATGTGCTGCTGAAGATGACCACTCTGATCTACCTGGAACTTCTCTGGAGGACTGAAACGCCTCAGTCAGTGACGTCAGTCTGTGGGTCTGGGCTGGCGGGGCAATGAGAGAAGTTTCATCTCCTCTCTCCGTTTCTGTCGCTTGACGTTTTCTTGCTCGTGGTTTTTTACGTGCTTAGATAAATTTGTTGTGTTTCCACTGAATTTAACCGGCTTTTTACAAAACATACAACTTGATATAATTTACGGTATTAAAATAGAGCCAAACAGCGCTTCTTTCCCTCTTCATGTTTTTTCGCTCCTGCGGTCTCTCTGTCTCCGAGTCTGAGCAGCAGCAGCGCGGTTGTTTGTGTTGAGTGGAGAGAGAGAGCTGAGTGGGCGGGCCAGGCTGAGCCTGCGTGCTGATTGACTGGCGCCGCTGAGCCATGTATGAGAGGGGAGGGGGGGCAGCAGAGTGCTGTGACACAGACGGAGAGACTTTGGTGACGCTGCTGCAGTCCATTACTGCAGCAGCGTCACCAGCGTCATGGTCAGAGTGTCCAAAACTGACACTCTGACCATTAAAATGGTCAGAGTGTCAGTTTTGCCCCCCCCCCCCTCCGTCCTGGGCCCGGGACAACTGACCCGTTTGTCCCCCCCTGTCAGCGGGCGTGCACAGTGGCTTTGTGTTCAAACCGATAAAATGCTGGAATTATTTCAGAAAAATAGTAAGTTTCCTTATGGAAAATGGTCATCAACTTGGTGAGTTGTAGTTTGAAAAAACAGCGAATTTTAAATAAATCTACCATCTTAAAATGTGGTACCAGTGAAAAGTAGCCTAAAAATAGAAAAAAGGTGAAAACCGATGCTTCAGATTATTTGTAACGATTGACTGACTGAATATTTTCAATGAAAACAGACAAAAGAAGAGAATTTACATCTGTTGTTGAGCCCATTCTACTCATGCCTGACATGTTCTGCATCTTCACTATTTCCAAACTGTCCACAGTGACCAAGTCCGTGTACTTCTCTCTGTAGTAACTCTGTGCTTGGGTCCAGTTCTTTGGGTCATAAATGAAGCGGTACTGGCGTACAGTCAGAGAGCAGACGGTGCACAGAGCTGCAGGAACATAAACGGGTATTATAAAATAAAATAACTAAATATTTTACATGATTAATCGGTTATTTTCATAACTGCCCTCTCTGGGCTGCTACCTTATTGTGGTGGAGGGGTTTGTGTCCCAATGACCCTAGGAGCTATGCTGTCAGGGGCTTTATGCCCCTAGTAGGGTCACCCAAGGCAGACAGGTCCCGGAGACATGGCTCCCTCTTCCAATAGGCTCACCACCTGTAGGAGGGGCCAAAGGGGTCGGGTGCATTGTGCAATCGATGGCAGTCGAAGGCGGGGACCTTGGCGTTCTAATCCTCGGCTGCAGAAGCTGGCTCTTGGCACGTGGAATGTCACCTCTCTGGTGGGGAAGGAGCCTGAGATAGTGCTCGAGGTTGAGAGGTTCCGGCCAGAGATAGTCGGACTCACCTCAACATATGGCTCTGGCTCTGGAACCAGTCTCCTTGAGAGGGGCTGGACATTCTTCCACTCTGGAGTTGCCCCTGGTGAGAGGCTCTGAGCTGGGGTGGGCATACTTGTTGCCCCTCATCTTGGTGCCTGTATGTTGGGGTTTACCCTGGTGAACGAGAGGGTGGCCTCCCTCCACATACGTGTGGGGGGACGGGTTCTGACTGTTGTTTGTTCGTATGTGCCAAACAGCAGTTCAGATTACCCACCCTATTTGGAGTCCTTGGAGGGGGTACTGGAGAGTGCCCCTCCTGGGGACTCCCTCGTTCTGCTGGGGGACTTCAACGCTCACGTGGGCAATGACAGTGGGACCTGGAGGGGCGTGGTTGGGAGGAACGGCCCACCTGATCTGAACTCAAGTGGTGTTCTGTTGTTGGATTTTGTGCTCGTCACGGATTGTCCATCACAAACACCATGTTCAAGCATAAGGGTGTCCACATGTGCTCTTGGCACCAGGACACCCTAGGCCGTAGTTCAATGATCGAGTTTGTTGTCGTTTCATCTGACCTGCGGCCGCATGTCTTGGACACTCGGGTGAAGAGAGGGGCGGAGCTCTCCACCGACCACTACCTGGTGGTGAGTTGGCTCCGAAGGTGGGGGAGGAAGCCAGTCAGACCTGATAGGCCCAAACGTATTGTCAGGGTTTGCTGGGAACGTCTGGCAGAGTCCCCCGAGAGACGGAGCTTTAACTCCAACCTCCGGGAGGGAGGTGGTGTGCTGCTGACCTCAACTCGGGACGTTGTGCGGCGGTGGGAGGAATACTTCGAAGACCTCCTTAATTCAATTCAATTAAATTCAATTTTATTTATATAGCGCCAATTCATGAAACATGTCATCTCGAGCCACTTTACAAAGTCAAAATCAATCATATTATACAGATTGGTCAAAAATTTCCTATGGCCATAGACTACAAAACTAGTCCCAGTTAAGAAACTAAATATTATCAGCACTAAAATAGGTGAAAGCTGCTGAGTGCAGTTCTGAACAGAAGCAGCAGAGAGAGTTTTGAATTGTTGAACTTGAGAAATGTAAGTTAACAACATTAATATCTCAAAATAGCATTTAATTCATTTTATCAACAAAAACCTAATCTCCTCTATAAAACTAAATATTCTGTGCCAGGCAGGAGTTCTGAAGACTGCTGGATAGATGGAAAAGCAAAGACTGTAGGTCATAAAAAGTCAGATTCTTAGCCACAGCCGTCTGAAAAAGGTGAGAGTGTCACTTTTACCAATATTTTGTTGCTATTGTTGCTTTCATTTGTTTTCGACCATTTGAGGCAGTTCAGGCATAAATAGCAGGTGTAATTTCTTTTGCATAAGAACACTAGATGCTGCCTAAACATCTGCTACTCTTGTTTAGACCTTTGCGTAGTTATAATAGTATGATCAGGGTTCCACAAAATAATAGTGTTATTCATTTGACTATTTCTACTTCTAGAATTAGGATAAAGACAAATAAAACAAAGGAACACAATTTACAGTGGTTTTATTGTTCATAGATTTCCACACTGTCCATTAATAAATTAGTATAAACCAGGGCCGGAGCTAGCAGATTCAGAGGGCAGAGAATTCCCAAAGTATCTAACATATTCTACCTCCTGCAATGGAAGAGAAAAATTGTTATGGGCTGGCTGATATACAGCAGGTAAAAAAGGCCATATTTTGGCTGCAGTGTTTGCTGTTCTCTTATGAAGAAAAGATCATCTAGTGCACTAAATTCAATAGCTGGGATAAAAATATCCAGTATAAAATACAGAGATTTGTGTGTGTGTGTGGTGGCGGCAGGTGTAGAGGGGGGGCCCAAAAAGACTGTGTTGTCCCGGGCCCTAGAAAAGCTGTCAGCTGGCCGGCCTGCAGGTGTATCTATTAGCAGGTTTACCACTTCCTGTAGGTTAACTAAGCCTGGTTTATCACTTCCTGTAGGTTAACTAAGCCTGGTTTATCACTTCCTGTAGGTTAACTAAGCCTGGTTTATCACTTCCTGTAGGTTAACTAAGCCTGGTTTATCACTTCACCATGTTCTTAGTATACACCACCTTTGCCTGCACTTGGTTGTGTGTTGGTTGCTTAGCACTGACCTTGCTTGAAGAAGGAAAACTGAAAGCTTACAAAAAGGTTGTATTTTCTGTCTAAACTTGGTCTAAATTTCTCCTGCACTTGGTTGTTTATATTATTTTAAGTGAATTTGACTTTCAAAGTTTACCAAAATCTAAAAAATGTCATTCAAACTGCATGTGCTTTGTTTTACTTTTTACTTATACTTTTCATTACATTACTTGAGTACATCTATTTTTACAGTAATTTTCATACTTAAGTACAAGACATTTCAGATACTTTAAGGCTTTTACTCAAGTAACATTTCAGTCAGTGACTTGGACTTTTACCAAAGTCATATTTTGGAGAGGTACTTATACTTTTACTTGACTCCGAGATTTCAGTACTTTATACAACACTGGCCCTGAGTACCTTAAGGCTCTGGATGTTGTGGGGCTGTGTTAGTTAACCCGGCTCTGCAGCATTGCGTGGACATCGGGGGCAGTTCCCCTGGATTGGCAGACTGGGGTGGTGGTCCCCCTATTTAAAAAGGGGGACCAGAGGGTGTGTTCCAATTACAGAGGAATCATACTCTTAAGCCTCCCTGGTAAGGTCTATTCAGGGGTTCTGGAAAGGAGGGTCCGTCGGATAGTCGAATCTCGGATTCAGGAAGAGCAGTGTGGTTTTCGTCCTGGCCGTGGAACACTGGACCAGCTCTACACCCTCAGCAGGATCCTGGAGGGGGCATGGGAGTTTGCCCAACCAGTCTACATGTGCTTTGTGGATCTGGAGAAGGAGTCTGGTCCGTATTGCCAGCAGTAAGTCGGACTTGTTTCCAGTGAGAGTTGGACTCCACCAAGGTTGCCCTTTGTCACCGATTCTGTTCATAACTTTTATGGACAGAATTTCTAGGCGCAGCCAAGGTGTTGAGGGGATCCGTTTTGGTGGCCTTAGGATTGTGTCTCTGCTATTCGCGGATGACGTGGTCCTATTGGCTTCATCAGGGCGTGATCTACAGCCCTCACTGGAGCGGTTCGCAGCCGAGTGCGAAGCGGCCGGGAAGAAAATCAGTGCCTCCAAATCCGAGACCATGGTCTTGAGCCGGAAAAGGGTAGAGTGCCTTCTCCGGGTTGGGGAGGATGTGCAGCCCCTAGTGGAGGAGTTCAAGTATCTTGGGGTCTTGTTCACGAATGAGGGGAAGATGGAGCGGGAGATCGACAGGCGGATTGGTGCGGCGTCTGCTGTGAAGCGGCCGCTGCTCCTACACGTCCAGAGGAGCCAGGTGAGGTGGCTCGGGCATCTGGTTAGGATGCCTCCTGGACGCCTCCCTGGTGAGGTGTTCCGGGCACGTCCCACTGGGAGGAGGCCCAGAGGAAGACCCAGGACACGCTGGAGGGACTATGTCTCTCTGCTGGGAACGCCTTGGGATTCCCCCGGAGGAGCTGGACCAAGTGGCTGGAGAGAGGGACGTCTGGGCCTCCCTACTGAAGCTGCTACCCCCACGACCCGACCCCGGATAAGAGGAAGAGGATGGATGGATGGATGGATGGATGGATGGATGGATGGATGGATGGATGGATGGATGGATGGATGGATGGATGGATGGATGGCATACAGTCAGAGGGCAGACGGTGCACAGAGCTGCAGGAACAAAAAATAAAATAAAAAATAATATTAATAATTTACATGATTAATCAGTTATTTTCATTGGTAGAACAATCTTTAAAATCAAATATGAATGTTTTGTAGCACTCAAAATAACTTATTCAAAAGTGAAAGCTGTCATATAAAACACTTGATATTAGAAGAAATGAAATAAATCCACTTGCCTGAAGCAGCTCTGAGGTACAGAAGAACGTTTTCCATCCTCATCAGTTCTCTGTTCAATTTCAGACTGAAGATGTTCACCTTCAGCATTTAAACACCAAAATGCAAAGTCATCGATTAAAAGATTTGTATTTGAGACGACAGGTTTATTCTGAGAGATGTCATCATATCAAACCAAGTAAAGCAGGTTTTAAATCCCAAATTACTCATTTGACTCCAGAGGCTTCAGCACCAGACATCCTCCTGGGTTGGGTCAGACTTTAGAAAGTGCTTTCAGAGGCAGTAGACCATTTCCCTGAGGCTTAAAGTACTGAAATGTTGTTGTTTTTTATTTTATTTTGATCCATCAATGTTTTGAAAACATTGTGCTTTATATAAAAGACCTGTTTTAGGAGAGGCATTTCAAACTATTGAATGAACAAAATCAGCTTTCAAGTATAAGAAAATGATGATGTAATAGCCGGACCAAACCCCAGGAAGGTCAGGTGTAACGAGATTTAAGTGCATACTCCACAACGTCTTGCTTCTAGGTGGCCTGGGTTAGTTACAAAAACATTTTGAGTGAGTACTTTGCATGGCTGAAGGCATTTTAGGAGAGGGTGTGGGTCAGCTAGTCTTTCACAGTCTTTTCCCAGAATGCACCACGGCAAGTTAATTTTTATGCTTTTTATAAATTAAAAATGTTGTTTTAAAAAAATTTTCAATAAGATTTATTGTGGTGTAGTATATAAATAGTTTTGAATGTTAAAGAAATGCTAAAGAACTGTGCGTCTCATGACGTCACAAGTACGCTTCTGTTCCAATACACCATACGTGCTGCGTGCTCGCGTTCTTGTCAAGTCCGATCTTCCTGTGTTCTCGCCAAGACCGGACTTGACGAGAACGCGAGTCCGTACTCGCGTTCTCGTGAATTGAGAAACGGCCTATGTCATGGGGCTACAACGTGTCGCTTCCTCTTCCTCTCCTTCCATTGTGGCTGTGGCAAGGATCTATTGGAAGCCAAACAATTCACAAATTTGGATAATCTCTGCAGTTTCAACAATATTTCAGCGGTGAGTCTTTGGCTTTATATGTTTGTTTATTTGTGGGTTGCTGGCAACCATTTTTTTTTTTTAGTGGTCTTCAACCGCACTCCATAGCACTAATTGCTAATATCTGCTGGCTGCTTATATTTTGAGTCTGACCAAACAATTCATTTTCTGGTTTTGCACTTGATTCATTTGGCTCATTTCATGTGTTTCTTTTTTTCTTTTCTTTAATGTTAAATGGGTAAAATGTTATGCAGGGATGGAAAGTCACGGTGGGGGGTGGGGGGCGCGAATAGTTTTCTTCTTGCTAGGGGGGGCGTAACAGAAAATAATTGAGAAGCACTGCTTTAATTTGTTATTTAACATGAATGTTTAGTTGGTAAACGTTAATTGTGGTTTAAAAAATAGAGAACAAATGAAATGCTCATTTGTGTTTTCTTTTGTTTTAGGTCAGGTTTTTTTTGGACTGAACAAATTCAAGATTGCGAGCTACCCTGAACTACCCGTGTGGTAGTTACGAACCCTGCCTGTATTTTCCTCCAGAGTCTTGAAGGGGACCTTGCATTTTTTGGGACTGTATTATTTTCCCTTTCCATCAAGTTTATCCTGGACAGTTTTCCCCTTTTCCTCTCTCCCGTTTTTTTAAAAGGATTGCAAATTTTTAATTTTTAATTTTTTTGGAGAAATTTGGAAAATTTCATTGAATTAATTGAATTAAGAATGGAATACAAGTCTACAATGACCCTGTAAATTGTGTTTATTTTGTATGTTTTCCCCTTATGTTGATTTGTTAATATTTAATATAATTTCAACTGAAACCTTATATTTTCATCCTTGTTCTCATTTACACATCAGGCTCCTCAAAGAACCTTTCTCTGATGCTGCTAAATGGTTATCTTGAGTAACATAAAGGAAGCCGTAGTCAGTCTGTAGTCCAAGAAGGGTTACACTTAGGAGTGCTTGAATTTATCAATGCAATTATACCTCCGGGGGTTAGGGGGCGCTGCAGCGATCGGTCACTAAATAGGTTGAAGCCTAAAGTTATCAAAATAGACCCTTTTCACAGTGACGTCATGCAACTTCCGTTCTGCGGTGAAGCAGGGTATCTTTACTTCCGCTTTCTCCGCGAGCAGTGTTTTTACATAGGGAATTCACACAGTCCCTCACCAATCTACCCAAATTTCGTTTGGGAGACGTGCACAGACTGGCACAAAAGCTTTCGACCACACCAGCCTCCAAACTCGACAAAGATGACAAGTTCTTTGTGGAACAATACCTTTTTGATTATGAAGGTAAGAGCTTTGTCTTCTTAGCTCTGTTGTTAGCATAGATGCTAGGATAATGATAGCAATGCTACCAACAGGACTTTTGTCATTTATTAGTTTTCTATTTCTCCATTATATTGCTACGCTAGCTTTATTGCTATATCAGCTTATCTGTTTCACAGCTTTTAGCCAATGAGTCTCACCAGGGATATAGTTGATGTATAATGTTGAGCCTTTTTATACTTTGTTTTGGAACAGTGTCAATGCTTTTGGCCACTTGGTCACAGTTAGAGCACGCTGTCACACCTCTATGAATAAAAATGAGGAGCCTCATTCCCTCCCGTTTTTTTTTTTATTGTATTATTTTACTGAGGTTGCAGACTTTGCAGTATCCCTCAAAATTCCTCTGTGGGTTCAGTGTGTTTCTCAGTCTCGTCAGTACATTTGGAGCCTCAATTAATAAAATAATTCTGCCCATTCCTGTTAAAACTGTGATAGTTTAGGACATCATAGACTGAGAAAGACGCTGTCAATAATGTTGCATGCACACTGCATGCACACTAATAATCAGTTCACTATAGTATTTATGGATTATGCTGCTGTCGGGGCAAACCCCTTGTGTCCTATGCTGTTATTTTTCAGGAACTGACCAAAAAAACATGGATTTTAAAAAACTTCAGACATCACACTTCATATATTTTAGTTATTTATTACATAGATACTTCATAGCAGCTCTGTCCATTTTACCTTTTACCTGTCCTGTTTATCCTGCTGCCTTGCTCCGGTTCCCCTCTGCCTTACAGAAGAGCCTGCTGCCGATCTCTGGTGGGTTCTCCCCTGAACTGTCAATTCTCTTCCGAGCTGTGGACCCTGCTGCCTGTTCCTGGTTCCAAGAAGTCTCTCTCCGGGCCGTCAGCTCCTGCCAACACCATCACCCTGTTCCCGTGCAGTTCTACCTCGCTGGTTACATCACCCTCCATCCCATCAAACCTTCAATAAAGACTTTCATTTTAAGTCCCGTGTGTGGTTCTGGGTTCATCCATAGACAAATTAGACTTAGACAACTTTATTTGTCATTATGTATGCACAGAGTGCGTACAGAACGAAATTCCGTTTGCATACAGCTTGAGAATTACAGTAAATTACAGGATAAAGTGCAGCAGTGATTTAACAGTAAACAATTGAAATGTAAACAATGCAGGAGAAAGAGACGGTGTGCGATCACAGTGTACAGGTGAGTATTTTTAAAAACCATTTGTATGTGCATAAATTAATTTCTCAGATTAATTTCCTTTCATTAACAAATTGATTTTGACAGCTCTAATAAAAATTTACGTGGTGAGCCACTGAAATTATCTTGGGAATAGCTAAATAAACTTATAACTCAATTATCTTTAAGAAAGAAAGATGTTTAATTTGTTAAAGACCACTTGCAGAAACATAGGTGTCCTCGGAAGAGAAGTGCTGACTGCAGGCGTAAGTGCTGCTGCGAAGGATTTTAAAATTCGGCCCCTCGTCTCTTCTTATTGCTGTCACCCAATAGGCTCCAGTCTCAGCATCAGCCGGGAAGTCGTGAAAACTGAGATATGGAAAGTTTTTTTTGTTGTTCGAACACTGTGGGACACTGCAAGTAGCAGTTTCTCTGTGATTGTGCCATGCTTGGTGGATATGATGCTGCTGAGAGATGGACACAAGGGGAGAAAAAATAGATTAATTATAATACTTTTTAAAACCTTTATTTAACCAGATAAACTCCCATTGAGATTAAGATCTCTTTTTTAAAGGTTGATCTGACTAAGAGGTCAGCAGCACATGTCATTACTAATACAGTATAATAAAACAATTTCAGGCTTCTACTTAAAATATACAGCATTTTGCACAAAAACTAAAAAAAAAGTACATTAATATAAGTGCAAATAATATTATGAAGAAAATTCATTATAATACACAGAAAATTCAGAAACAGAAGTACTGTCCAATAGACCCATGGTAATTTTTTTTAGGAATGAACAAAAATATTCAAATGGAATAAGATCTTCTTAATTCAGTGACTGCAATTATATATAACACGTCACCATAATCAAGTAAGGGGAACAATGTAGCAGATAAATGTCTCTTTTTTAACTCCGTGAACAAGATTTATTTCTATAATAGCAAAGCTACAGTAATCATTTTATAACATCTACATCAGATTAATGACAGGTAAAGTAAGCTAACAAGCTGCTGCATGTTAGCTTTGATCTTCATGTTACTGTCCCAATCAAAGCATCTATATAACAGCAATGATCGCTACAAATACTAAGGAAAATAAAGATAGTCAATGCGACACGTTGTGGTCTCAGTCTTACCTTATGAAATCGCGCTGATTATCAGTGAAACACCTCTTCACCTCCCGAATTTTCTATGTAAAAGCATGTAGCCGGAAGTAAAGATACCCTGCTCCGCTTCAAAACGGAAGTTGAGTGACGTCATGTGAAAAGGGTCTATTGCCTTTAAACTGACATTAATATTCAAATTTTTTTTTTTTTTAGCTTTATTGTGATTCCTGCAGGGAGAATTTCAAATTATATGGACACTACAATGGGAAAGTAGGAGAGTAAAGGAAGAACAAGAAGAGAAAAACAAGAAAGAGAAGAGGTGAAAGAAAGAAGAGATAAAAGGGAGAGAATGATAAAACCTTCTCCGTCTGCTCCATCACCTGGAAAGAGACGCAAAAAGAACAGCACAACCAACAGACATAAAGCAACAGGTACTGTGGGAGAATTATTTAACTATTAACCTTTAACAAATAAAAGAAAAAAAGACTCGAAAAAATGGCGTTCCTTTTGTCTTGACAACAAGAATTCTTCTTTATTACACCTGGAACGTACAAACGGGTCCCAGCAGAGAATTCTAATATGCAGATACAGAGCTTGCCTCTTTAAAGGCCTACAAATTTGTGTGCGTTAAACACAAGAGTCTGTGTGTCTCCATTGGTGTGTGTGTGTTACAAGCTAATGACGTCCATCGCTTGGCAGTTGGACTAAACTTCTGGGAAATGTTTATCACAAAGTACAAAAACAGACCGATTAATTCCGCTGCTTGGAACAGTACAGTTAAACAATGACATCCAGATGTTTCCTCTCTACTCCCATTGGCGAAAGCCAGGAAAAAGGTCAAAATGACCCTAACTCCCATAAATCCTCCCTTGGCACGTTACAGCGTGACATATCTAGAAGACCTCTACATTGTAAATCTGACTCCACACTGATCAAGTCTAGCTGTGATAATAACAAACATGTAAAAAGATCTAATTGCCTACACAACCAATGGATAACATACTAATGCAATCAAGGTGTCTACATAAGTGCTGATATAAAATGACATGTAATAAGTGCAGATTACAATCAATAACATATTTCCAATAATAGAGAGAGAGAGACAGAGAGAGAGAGTCAGAGAGAGTGAGGGGGAGAGAGAGACAGACAGAGAGAGAGAGAGTCAGAGAGAGAGAGAGTCAAAGTATGCAAAACAGTCATTGCTTTCGCAGTAACATCCGTCCAATTAGATATGAAAGTGAAAAACCCCCGATAATTGACACTTATTTATGTGTATTCCTTGGGGAAAAAGTCTTCCATGGACCTCTATTCCTCAGAGCATCCGCCGTTTATCATCGGTCGCCTGACCGACGGCATCAATTGGAAGTCAGCCATGCTACTCGCAATGACATCCAGCACTTGTCATATAAAAAGAGTACATAAGCATAATACAATAACAAAACATCATAATACAAACAACAAACAACATATCAAATACATGGATTATATATATGTAAATTATCTTGCTAATAATATTGATACACAGGATTAAAAATCAAATCGATGTTAGAATCTATTGTTATGATAGTTTAAACTATCTTAACAATAGATTATCTATCAAAGCTTCATTGTATTGTATTTTATTTATTTTTTATTTATTGAGTAACTTAAGCAAGGTTAATAGGGTTAGTCATCTTCAGTTCACACGCTTGGCTTGAATGAGTTCCTGGACACGTAGCAAAAAAAAAAGATTTCGTCCCGTTCTCGGGGCTCCTTTCCATCTGGCTCTGTAGCACACGCATGAGTCCATAGACGTGTCCAGGCAGCCGGGGATCAGCCCTTCGGATGGCTGCTGTCTGATGTCATCCTTCTATACATCGTTCCCACAATCCACCTTTTCAAAATAGGCACAACACACAATTAAAAAGAATACAATCAGCGTTATCACCAAAATTATTCCTGTTTTGGCGGCTAAAGCGCCCCATTCCCCTAAAATTTCTTCCAGACTCTTCCATGACCAGTTGTTTCTTCCAGCATTCGCTTTTACTTCTTCTCTAAGTTTCATAAGTTTAGCCATTACTACCCTAAACAAACCTTTAGGAGCCGTACTCATTGGAATATATGTACAGCATTGATTACCAAACATGTGACAGCCACCTCCCTTACTTGCTAAAAGCCAATCTAAGGCTTGTCTGTTTTGTATTGCCATTCTACTTGTTTCATGTAATTGGTCTCCCAGTGCCATAAATCCTTCAATCGTGAAATTTATCATCCTTTGCTGATTATAGTAAATGTAATTTATCCATTCAAATTTTTATTTATAGTAATTTGAGGCAAAATAGACTCAAAACCTGCTTTAACTTCATGTTGTGCTTTAAATTCATCTGGAATTCCTCTTGGTTGCCCAATAAGATCTAAATAAACTTCTTCATTTAATCCGTAATCTCCTAGACTCCGACGAGATCTAGTTCTACCTGTTTCAATTTGAGCTAATTCTTTTACCCCTTCATACACTAAGGTTATCGGTACTTTCATTCGTACTAATGCACAAAGTCCTACCCACTTAAGTGGTAAGGTGTTCATTAGCATGTCATCACCACACATCCAGTAACTGTCTGCCACTGGATACGTTTGATCTCCTAAAAAGAAAAGTTTGGGAATAGTCATAGATATATTTTTACAGTCCTCTTCTATAAAATCTGGGTTTTCAAACCAAACGGGCTCTGTAGCAAACACTGGTGTTACATTTGCATGCTTAAACCAAGATAACACCCAGGTTACATTACATTTCACAGTGGTGTTTCCTACATTAATTCCTTCATTGTCCTCAAAACCTCCACTGACGAAATATTCGTAGTCTGCATCATAATCTATTTCATAATCAGTAGGTGGAACATTATCTGTAGTACTAATGTTAAATTCTGCACACAATGATTCTAATTTATACCGTTTCCATTTATCTAAGTATTGATGAGAGTTTCTTGAACCATATAAGAGTCTGCAACTTAAACCACACATAGGTAATTTAAAAAATGACACTGCGTCTTCTCTTGAAGTGAACTCACCATTCCTACATTTTTCACGTTGTACAACTGCACATTCTTTTGATGTGTATTTTTCTGGAATTACCATAGGTACTGCTCCCGGAGCAACAGTACAGATTAAACAATCGTTTTTAGTTAATTCTCTAGCCGTGTACCATGAAAAACTATACCATGTATTGCGTATGGCTCTTTGCCATAAAGGATCACCCCTTGGTCTGGTTCCATGCCATTTAATATCCTTTAATTTATTTATTACTCTTGGTGTTGCTACTTTTGGATGACTTTTTTCATAAAATTGATCTAAACCTTTAGAGAAATCCTCACATCCTTCCTTTTCAGAGCATCCGTACTTCTTTGGATCCGGTTGTGTGAATTCTAATATTAGCTTGTTGTCCTGGTTTGATGTTACCTCAATCGGAGAAGGTACTGTTGTAATTAATCTTACTAGTGAGGGTTTAGTAGTTTCTAAAACTTCCTTCGTGGATTTAATTGTGGAACGGTGTTTTCACAGGTCTGCCTAAAAAGTGGATCAGACAGCTTCAGCTGATCCAGAACGCTGCTGCCCGCGTCCTCACTAAGACTAAGAACGTAGAGAACATGGACCCGGTTCTGAAGTCCTCACTAAGACTAAGAACGTAGAGAACATGGACCCGGTTCTGAAGTCCTCACTAAGACTAAGAACGTAGAGAACATGGACCCGGTTCTGAAGTCCTCACTAAGACTAAGAAAGTAGAGCACATCACCCCAGTTCTAAAGTCCTTACACTGGCTCCCTGTATCTCAGAGAATAGACTTTAAAATACTTCTGTTAGTCTATAAATCCCTAAATGGCTTAGCACCTAAATACATCACAGACTTGTTATCAGCGTATAAACCCTCCAGACCACTAAGGTCATCTGGCTCCAGCCTTCTCTGCATACCTAGAACACGAACCAAACACGGAGAAGCAGCATTTAGTTCCTATGCTCCACTTATCTGGAACAAACTTCCAGAAAACTGTAAAAGTGCGGAAAGCCTGAGTTCCTTTAAATCGAGATTAAAAACACATTTGTTTAAAATTGCCTTTGAATGTTCAACTTAAACTGTTTTACTGTTTTTAAATGTTCTTTTTTTGTTTCTACATTCTATCCCTACTTGCTTTTATTCCTATATTTTAATCATGTAAAGTATTTTGCATTGTCTCTGTACTGAATTGTGCTATATAAATAAATCTGCCTTGCCTTGCCTTGCCTCCAGCGCCACCACCATAGCCCGGGGGTCGGGGAGAGGCCGCAGGGCCCGCCAGCCAACCACCCACCAAGCCTACTGGCTTTTACCCCCCCCCCCCCCCAAAAAAAAAAAATAATACAAATAAATAAATAAAAATGAATAAACAGAAAAATTAATAAGATGGGGGACCCTGGCCAGCAAGCCCGCACGAGCCATCCCAAAGCCCCCCCCCCCCCCCCCCCCAGGCGAAGCCCGCACCGGGAGACTACACGGACAAGGACCGGGACAGGGGGCCGGACACAAGCCCACCAGAACGTCCACCCCCCCCCCCCTCCCCCCCCCCCCCCCACCCCCACCCGTAGACTTAACCCCTCCCCAACACTAACATTCAAACATCTCACCATACATTCGACAGTAGACATCCAGGCTGGGTTAGTCCCTACTCCCCCTCCCTCCCCTCCCCCCACTAGCAGAATGCTGATCCAAAGAAGGGGAAGAGCATCTGCCCCCCTACCAGCTCAACAATATTCAATATTAATGCGGGAATAAGGCTCATAGCTCTAACGAATGATGGCGGAGCGGAACAAACTTGGTTTATGCTTGGAACGGGCTTTTGTAGAAAAACCGAAATCGGAAATTACCAAAAGGTAATAGCATTTTGGCTAGCGGACTTTCGGCGCTAACAAATAAAAGTTTCGTTTTTATTTTAGTCATAATGAGTGGGCCGGATAACGTTAACATTAATGTCCCATCAATGTATGAAACCCTTGTGGAGATAACCTTTGTTATAACCATAAAAACACACTCGACAATGACATGGTACCAAATGCTAGCAATGAGCTATTCCATTAGCCCTTTGTTTTAAAGCAACCATGTGTAACGCATCACACATTTCCCAATAAACCATTTAACCTGTCCCTTTGGGGGTCTCTGTCCAACCTGTCGGTGCCTCGTGTGAGTTCAGTCCACGTTGGTCATCCAAGGAAGGAGCACTGAAAAGCAGGGGAAATCGTTGGTCTTTTCAGCAGCGGCTAGTGGCTTAGCAGCTATGGGTTAGCCTGCGGCTCTGTAGCCTAGCAGCAGCCACGTGTGGTCAGGATCGGAGGCCTGGGCTCTGCGGCGTCCTCTGACCCGGATGCAGCCACGATTTCAGCAGATTTTGCCCTCAGCTTGGGGTAGTGGCTCCTTTTGCTGGCTTTTCAGCTCCGTCTGGAGTCCGCATTTCTGTAAAGGCTGAGAAGAAATAAACAAAGTTCTTTCAGCATTCTTTACTTTGCGGCTGGTTGCGCAGAAGTCAGAGTGCAACTTAGCTTCGATTTAGTTGATGATTCTCCGAATTCAGTCGGGTCCTCTGCTCCGCAGAGAACGAGAATTTCCTCCCCCCTTTGTCACTCCATCAAAGCATGCAGAAGAGTTTAGCAGCACTTTAGCAGCTGGGCTTTTGGGCATTAAGTCCCATGGCTGCTGGTCAAAGTAGACCCTGGATCAGGCCTGGCTGGCCCAGCCACAATCCTTCAGATGTCCCAGGCAGAGGAGACCATGTGGCCTCATTGTTCAGACAGCCTCCCTCTCCTCCTTTTGTCTCAGGAAGGGAGGAGGTGAGACGCAGTAGCTTTGTCCTGGCGTGCTCCAGGGAGAAATCATCTGAGGGAAGTCTGGTCAGAAGAAGGTCTGTTCTTTTGTCTGTGGGGGTGGTTTACAGCAGGCATCCCGCTGAGAGGGAGCGTCCTTTGTGCATGTGAGGGTCCCAACCCATGTTGCTCTCATTATGGCTCAATGTCACTACACAGGATTCGTGGTTAAAGAGGGGACAACATGACTTTATTTTGAAGAAGTTCAGTGAAAGATCCGGACTAAAGAAGGAAAAACTCTACAGGCGCCAACCTGTAAACAGAAAGCATTTTGAATATGTTTGAACCTCATTTAAACATGAAACCGAAAAACATTAATCACTTTAATAAGAGTTCTTTGTTTCATCAAAAAGAATTAATTTCCCAAAACAATCAAGAATTATTTAGTTTGCTTGTAAAGTCAGAAATGGCTGTGACTATCACACCAGAAGCTCAGTAAATATTTGTAGAGAACAAATTTCCAAACTTTCATGTACAGATTTTGCACTTAAAATTGGAAACTTTTCTATATCCAAGGCACCAGGAGTGGGCAGTGGCAAATAATGCTAATTATTTACTTCTAAGCTGATTTTATTAGTGCTGAGCTTGCACCTCCAGAGGGTACCCGTGCTGTGGAAGACGTCCTGCCTAGTTCCTGTGCCAAAGACGCCGCGTCCTAGCGGCCCCCAGGACTACAGACCGGTGGCACTGACGTCCCACATCATGAAGACCTTTGAGAAGCTAGTCCTGGAGCAGCAAAGGCCCATGGTCAGGCCCTTCACCGATCCACTACAGTTCCCCTACCAGCCCCGCCTGGGAGTTGAGGACAGCATCATCTTCCTGCTGAACAGAGTTAAACTCATCTGGACAAGCTGGCCAGCACTGTGAGAATCATGTTCTTTGATTTCTCCAGTGCCTTCAACATCATCCGTCCGGCTCTACTGGGTGAGAAGATGACGGCGATGCAGGTGGAGGCCCCCATGGTGTCCTGGATTGTTGATTACCTAACGGGCAGACCACAGTATGTACGCCTACAGAACTGTGTGTCTGACAGGGTGGTCCCCCCTCAGGGGACTGTCCTCTCCCCCTTCCTCTTCACCCTCTTCACCTCAGACTTCAACTATTGCACTGAGTCCTGCCACCTTCAGAAGTTTTCTAATGACTCAGCAATAGTTGGCTGCATTGAAAAGGGTGATGAGAGTGAATATAGGACTGTGGTGGGCAACTTTGTCACTTGGAGTGAGCTGAACCATCTGCAGCTCAACGTGACAAAGACTGTGGAGCTAATAGTGGATCTGAGGAGGACAAAAACACCTGTGACCCCTGTTTCCATCCAGGGGTCCCTGTAGACACTGTGGAGGAGTATAAGTACCTGGCAGTGTACTTTAACAATAAGCTGGACTGGACTAGAAACACCGAGGCGGTCTAC
This sequence comes from Fundulus diaphanus, assembly GCA_037039145.1. NCBI lineage: Eukaryota > Metazoa > Chordata > Actinopteri > Cyprinodontiformes > Fundulidae > Fundulus > Fundulus diaphanus. Next base: position 56,812,757 of record CM073129.1, read on the forward strand.
AAAAAGGGTCAAAGCCGACTCTTTTTCCTGAGGAGGCTGAGGTCCTTTAACATCTGTGGGACGATGCTGAGGATGTTTTATGAGTCTGTTGTTGCCAGTACCATCTTCTTTGCTGTCACATGCTGGGGCAGCGGGCTGAGGGCCGCTGACAACAACAGACTGAACAAAGTGATCAGGAGGGCCGGTGATGTTGTGGGGGAGGAGCTGGACACAGAGAGGAGGATGCTGTCCAGGCTCCAGTCCATCTTAGACAATGTCTCACAGCCTCTCCATGACACACTGACCAGCAGAGGAGCTCCTTCAGCAGAAGACTCCTCTTACCCATGATGCACCACAGAGCGCCACAGGAAATCATTCCTCCCTGTGGTCATCAATCTCTACAACACCTCCCTTAGTGATTCAGACACCCCGCCCCCCTGTGTAACTGACATTTATTCATTCTTTGCACTGTTCTTGCACAACGTCACTATCACTTTATTTGGATCTATAGTGTTTTATTTATATAGCTATATATATATATATATATATATATATATATATATATATATATATATATATATATATATATATATATACACTCACCGGCCACTTTATTAGGTACACCTGTCCAACTGCTCGTTAACACTTAATTTCTAAGCAGCCAATCACATGGCGGCAACTCAGTGCATTTAGGCATGTAGACATGGTCAAGAGAATCTCCTGCAGTTCAAACCGAGCATCAGTATGGGGAAGAAAGGTGATTTGAGTGACTTTGAACGTGGCATGATTGTTGGTGCCAGAAGGGCTGGTCTGAGTATTTCAGAAACTGCTAATCTACTGGGATTTTCACGCACAACCATCTCTAGGGTTTACAGAGAATGGTCCGAAAAAGAAAAAACATCCAGTGAGCGGCAGTTCTGTGGGCGGAAATGCCTTGTTGATGCCAGAGGTCAGAGGAGAATGGCCAGACTGGTTCGAGCTGATAGAAGGGCAACAGTGACTCAAATAACCACCCGTTACAACCAAGGTGGGCAGAAGAGCATCTCTGAACGCACAGTACGTCGAACTTTGAGGCAGATGGGCTACAGCAGCAGTAGACCACATCGGGTGCCACTCCTTTCAGCTAAGAACAGGAAACTGAGGCTACAATTTGCACAAGCTCATCGAAATTGGACAATAGAAGATTGGAAAAACGTTGCCTGGTCTGATGAGTCTCGATTTCTGCTGCAACAGTCGGATGGTAGGGTCAGAATTTGGCGTCTACAACATGAAAGCATGGATCCATCCTGCCTTGTATCAACGGTTCAGGCTGGTGGTGGTGGTGTCATGGTGTGGGGAATATTTTCTTGGCACTCTTTGGGCCCCTTGGTACCAATTGAGCATCGTTGCAACGCCACAGCCTACCTGAGTATTGTTGCTGACCATGTCCATCCCTTTATGACCACAATGTACCCAACCCATGATGGCTACTTTCAGCAGGATAATGCGCCATGTCATAAAGCTGGAATCATCTCAGACTGGTTTCTTGAACATGACAATGAGTTCGCTGTACTCAAATGGCCTCCACAGTCACCAGATCTCAATCCAATAGAGAATCTGTGGGATGTGGTGGAACGGGAGATTCGCATCATGGATGTGCAGCCGACAAATCTGCGGCAACTGTGTGATGCCATCATGTCAATATGGACCAAACTCCCTGAGGAATGCTTCCAGCACCTTGTTGAATCTATGCCACGAAGAATTGAGGCAGTTCTGAAGACAAAAGGGGGTCCAACCCGTTACTAGCATGGGGCACCTAATAAAGTGGCCGGTGAGTGTATATATATATATATATAGCGTTAAGTTGGATCTCTAAACTTCAGCATTCTAGTGAGCACCATTGGGGTGACAATTTGCAACAAGAGCAAAGAACACCATTTCACCACAAACCAGAAGGTTTTCCTCGCGTGAAGTCTGACAGAAGAGACAAACTAATATTCTGGATGTCATATCCTCAGTGTTGTGTGCAGGATTGGGAGTGTGTGCTCACCTCCTCTAAGTGCATTGGTGACTGGCAGGTGTGTTTACACGTCTTACAAAGTAACAAATGAAGTTGAAATGAGATTAGCAATTTCAGTAATAAATCAAGCCAGTTATAAAGTCACTGCTATCACATACTGCATTAATGGACCTTTAATCTGCTCTCACTGGGTCTACGTCAACATATCCTGTAGAAATGTTCAATAAAAAGTTACAATGTTGTCTTTAATCTACAACTAAAGCTGCTGTCGCTCCTCTTAGTGTCTTAGAACAACACGTGGATCTAAATGTGAGGAAATAAAGGGAATTTAATATCAAATACCTGTTGTGCTGACAGAGCTGTGTGCAAACTATTCGTAAACAGCAGCCAGATTTAGCATGATGGCTAATTGCTAGGCTAATGAGCAGAAGCATCTGGTGAGCTGTTGGTGCGTGACCACAGTTCGTTGATTGTCTCTGTCCTTATCGCCTCACTCTTTGTTGGCAGCAGAGTTGGAAGCGAGCATCGTGGTTTAATAAAATCAATGTATTAGATAAGTCATATTAAAAAAGTATCTTAGCCTTATATATCGTGTTAGCTAACACTAGTTAGGAGCTGTGCTGCAGCTGCTGGGGAACGGAGGAAAAAAATAAAGATTCCACCAAGAAACTCACTGCAAAGACTTCCTCCATACGGGGGATGTACGACATTTAAACACTTTACTACTCAAACCCTCAGACTTGAATTTGTATCCACAGCAGTGAAGACTCGTAGAAATTACAGTTGTATTCAGGAGACTTTGGACTCTAAGCTTTAGATTCATGCTCATCTATAAACTGTCCTAACCCACAACATTTTTCACATTCACATATATAAGAGCAGAATTTGTATTTTATTTTTTGTGTAATTTTTATTGACATACAAATCTGAATCTGAATTGTTAAAATCATACACATATCTTTTTGACAGCTTTCTTGCTCCATAGAGGGTGAGTTATTAACACAAAGGGAGCTGAGCTAAGAAAGACTGAAACTAACATAAAATCACTAGAAGTAGGCGTGTATAAAGCAAAATACACAGAGGAAAGAATACAGGAAACAAATCAGAAACTAAACACAAATGAATGTTTAAATTGGAGTAATCCTAACACCTGGTTTCAGGGATTTAAGCTGATCCTTTTTTGACCAACAAAACAAAAAACTTTGCCATGAATCCATGATGGTTTGAAGCAACTTAAAGCCCTTGAGCATAACTAAAGCTGTAATTAAAGATAGGAGTGTTGTTGCACTTCTAAACCAAAACATATTTTTGCTGACTAGTTAATATTATATCTAGCGTGTGTTTAATATTAAAGGATCTAGTAATAACTGAACAGCTTCTCATCAACACGTCTTCGTGTCACTTTTGGTCCTCCTCCTTCTCCTTGTAGAAGATCTTTCCATCCACTTGTTTCTTCCAGCTCAGCCTGATTTCTGCATCCACGCCCTTCTCCCTCATCTTCTGTTTGAGCTGCAACACAAAAATTTCTGATTTGCTGAGTTTAAAGCACAAGTCACTGGTTTTAGTGGAAGGCAAGGCAAGGCAAATTTATTTGTATAGCACATTTCAGTACAAAGACAATACAAAGTGCTTTACATGATTAAAACATAGGAAAATAAAAACAGAATAAAAGCAAGTTGGAACAAAATGTAGAAACAAAAAATAAAATATGGGAGAAGAGAAACTAAAAGCAAATATTTAAAACAGTTGGACTACAAAGTTGAACTAATTATATTTCAGTAAAACAATTTAGGTAGTCTTGATTTAAAACCAGCTGGATGTGCAAGAAGATCAATTGGAAGATTCCAACAGGCTACTCCTACATTAGCCAGATTCAAAAGATATCTTAGTTTCAATACTAAAAGTTTAAAATCTAAAAAAAAAACATTGTAATCTGAGCTACAAAGTCCAACCCTTGTTGGTTTATTTAAATGAACCTGCAGGTGATTTCCTGATGTAACTTACCTCCTCCTGCAGGTTTTCCAGGACAGCAGGGTCATTCAGATCCAGAGCAGAGTTTCCCACCAGCTTCACTTTCACTACTTGCTTTGTGAAAGGCACAGAGTCTTTAAAACAAACATTCACAACATTTCATTAGCTCTCTTATTCTTGTATGGATGTCAAAGTCACCTCCTGAAATTTAACTTTCTGATATGCCTGCAGTATATCAGCAAAATGTAGAAATGTGATACTGTTGCTGAATATAAGGCCCTTCCAGCTCCATGATGTGCTTCCATCACAACAACGGTGAGGAGGTGTTATGGATATTCAGAACAGCTGAGAACCTCTAATGCTCTATCACCTAATGGTGCAGCTATAATGCCTCAGAAGACCAACTTTTCAAGATTCGGCAAAGATCATCCATCTTCAGATTGCTTTAGTAATGTTCTATCGTAGTTTACCTGTTTTATTTAGATACAATAATAGCTTACCATGGTGGCAGATAAAGGACTTCTTGACATCACATGGCCAGTCTCCCCAGTTACCAGATCGATCAAATTTTGCAGCTGCACATTTCTGTGCCCCCCCATTAGGTTCGGCAAACATCCAGCTTCGAAACACATACATAGGTCCGCCCGACCACTTCCAGGTTATTCTGAAAAGGCCGATCCAGCTGTAAACACCTGCAGGGATCACTGCCCTTATCTTCGCATTCTCTGACAGGTTTCTAGAAATGGCCAGGTCTGTAAAGTGTTCTCTGCAGTAGCTCTGGGCCTGCATCCAGCTCATTTCAGTGTCAATTAAGACAAATTCAACATTCTGTCCTGGAAATGATAGAAGAGAGACATTTAAAATTAATAAACAGAAAAAAACTGTTATAAAAACTAAATAATCTGTAAATAAGACGCAGAAAGACAGAAGTAAAACAAATTTTTACCTGTAACATTGGAACAAACCGGTGTAAGAAGTTTGTCACAATAGTGATCGTGCCAGTATCCAGAACTGTGCATCATTCCACATGCTGGTTCGTACCAGGGGATCTTTGGTTGTCCAAAGCCCCAGTTCAGAAACTTAGACACATAAGTTTGGCTAAAATCTTCATGTATCGATGACCAGTTCCAGGTGAACACATCGAAGTGCAAACCAATCCAGGCCTGTTGGAAACGGGACTAGTTCAGTCATATTTAACAACCTTCTGTTTTAAATGATCATCTGTTCTCAGTCTGTGGAGTCTTGTGGATTTTGCACCTTAGTTTCTGGTAGAAAATGTCATTTCTGTCATCAAAACATGTACATCTCTATGAAAAGCATTTCGTGGACCCATATCTAAAAGTATGCGATTTTTAGTTTTAGCCATTTTACATGAATGGGGGTTGGTTGACTTTACCACTATTATTGTTATACTTTAAACTTTCACTAAATGGACCGTGTTCAAGGATGCAGCAACAAGTAGTCATCACACTGACACAGAAAACTATGTTGCAAATGTCACTGCACTGGAAGATGTTTACGTGACTAAAATCATTATAATAATTAGCTTTATTTGTCATTGCAACAAATGCAATTCCTCCTCTGCATTTAAATCATGTCTCAGAGATGACTGTGTGGTCACTGTGCGCTGCCTGGGGAGCAATCTTTGGCTAAGGGTCTTGCTCAAGGACCCAGAGTGGCAGTCTGTGGGATTCAAACCTAAAACCTTGCAACCTCTCCAAGATGGAAGTGTACTTCTCTCTTACTGCTAAGCAACCCAGTCTCACAAAAAAATTGCAATAGCCATGTTTGTCCTAAGATTTATTTGGTCGGCTTGCAATCCGTTCTTGTGACTATCAAGTTTCTCCAGGTGAAAAAAGAAAATTGCCGACATTCCCTGAACTCTTTGTGGCAAACGCAACATCTAAAGAAAGCATCTGCATTTTGATGACATTTCTGGCCAGAAGTATGCATAACATTTTCCTTTAATATTTGTTCAGGGAATGTAAACAATCTTTCTTAAGCCACATCCAAACGAAACAAAATAAAGCTGGATTAAGAAAAGTTTGATTGTAATGATGAAACCCTCTGAAGCCAAACAAGCTGTAACAGGCGTTGTAATGTGTATGCCACACCAGTGGGTGGCGCAGTAATTGAAGCAAGGGAAGTAAGGATTATTGAACTGGTGATTCGAGTGTAACTGCTGAACATAGCAGGAGACCGAATCACTCAGTGCAAGTCGAGTCACTCACTGTACTGCGTGAATCAGTTCGTTTCCCTGTCACTGAGTAGAAAATTGCGAACCTACTGAACCACTGTGCTGCCGCTGTACTGACAAAACAGTTCTGATGTGTATTGATTCGTTCAGCGTGAACGTGAGTCAGCCTGTGAATCCCGTACTGCGTGAACAAGTGAACCGCGGCCGGCCTGATTCGTGCAGTACGTGAATCTTATGAGATAGATGGACAGATGGTATGTGGAATTGATAATGAAGTCAATCATGTAATGGACTTTTTCTCTGAGGTAGTCTGTAATTAGATCTTTTTCAGAAGGGATAGACTTTTGATCCACAATTTGTATTTAGTGATGTATTTTTGCTCCTGCCCAATGAGTAATGCCTCACGGATGAAATTATTGAAACTTGTGGTGTGGATTAGAAACATGGCAGCAGAGCTCCGTGACCGCCTGCAGATGGGTCCTCTTGCGGTGAAGTACTGTGCTGCTTTGTTCACGGCCCGAACAAAAGAGGCAGAAACACTGGTATTTTTACTTTTAAGCAAAAAGTTTTATTTTGAGACCATTTTTTCCCCTTTTTTCGATCTGAGGTGACTACTGGTTGCTAGAACTTCAAAATAAGGTAAGGAGTGAGCCTGAAAAGTCTGTTTAATCTTTATTACTTGTTTTAACTGTAAAGAAACAAAATAGGCAGTTAAAGTTCTTTAACTGCCTTAAAAAAAAAGAAGTTCTTTTGTGTCTCTAAAGCCCTGCTTATTCGCTATTTTAAATGTAAAGGAACAGATACTACAGTTAAAGCTCTATGAATAGCACACCAAGCCATGATAATTGCCTAATATAATGTAAGAAATTTAAAATATAGTTATAGGAACTTAATGATTTGGTGATGGAATCGTTTGAACGAATCAATTTAATGTACTGATTCTAGTGATTCAGTTCCCTCAAAAGAACCATATTGCCCATCACTAGTATGTCTATTTCTCAAATTTGGCCAAATCATAGACCTAAATTTGTATGTGTGACACCTAGACTCTCATGCTACCCTTTCCCTTAAGTTTTAAGGTGTGCTTTTAACATTTTTCAGGAATGTGCAAGCAGATATATCCCAGAATCATCCTTTAGTTTGGTGAAAACTTTGCAGAAACTTTAAACACATGGAAGTGCAGTCAGCTCCATACAAGTGGCTATAACAGATAAAGCTGTGTTCAACACTTTTACAGAAACGTTTTGAATTAGGGACTAATTTTCTAAGGATTCATTTCACTTATTGTGTTAAAATAACACTGTTACTGTATTGTGTGTTTACTTATTTAATATTCAATTCAAAAATACTTTATTAATTCCAAAGGGAAACTAAATATTGGTATAACTCATAACTGGGGTTTCTTCAATGAGCTGTTGTAGATGCTGATGGCTGTGGCCAGCAAGGATCTCCTGTAGCGCTCTGTCTTACAGCGGATCTGGAGAAGCTTCTCACTGCAGACTCTCTGTTGTTTTATGACAAACTGATGAAGAGGGTGCTCAGCGTTGTCCATAATGTTCTTCATTTTATCCCTGTAAAATCATCTCCAGAGGTTCTAGAGGAGTCCCCAGAGCAGAGCCAGCCTTCTTTATAAGCATGTTGAGCGTCTTTAAGTCAATTGCTCCGATGCTGCTGCCCCAACACATGATGGCAGAGGAGGTCACACTCTACACGACAGAAAAGAACTGCAGCATGTTGCTACAAACTCTGAAGGACCTAAGCTCCTTCAAGATGCCCAGTCCGCTCTGTCCTTTCTTGTAGACACTATAGCTGAAATGTCCTGCAGACTGCTTTGTGTCAGGGAAAGTGTAACGGTAAGATTGTGCCATCAAGGACTGCACGAGTAATAGACTGATGTTTGGTTCACAGGACATGACATTATTATATATGAAACTGAAGCCTTGGCCACTCAGTGGCTATAAATGTATCAAGTTATGTGACTCATGTATTCCTTTCAAAATTATGTAACTTAGATACTCAATTGTAGATGATGCTGCACATAGAATATGTATGTCAATAATCCAGGTAAAGAAATAAATCATGAATCAAAGATTGTCTACATTTGCTAAGTGAATATTATGAAAGTGTTATTTATACTTCTTGCTAGAAATGTCATCAAAAGGCATGTAAATGCAGACCAAGTTCTGAAGTCCTCACTAAGACTAAGAACGTAGAGAACATGGACCCGGTTCTGAAGTCCTTCCACTAAGACTAAGAACGTAGAGAACATGGACCAAGTTCTGAAGTCCTCACTAAGACTAAGAACGTAGAGAACATGGACCCGGTTCTGAAGTCCTCACTAAGACTAAGAACGTAGAGAACATGGACCAAGTTCTGAAGTCCTCACTAAGACTAAGAACCTAGAGAACATGGACCCGGTTCTGAAGTCCTCACTAAGACTAAGAACGTAGAGAACATGGACACGGTTCTGAAGTCCTCACTAAGACTAAGAACGTAGAGAACATGGACCCGGTTCTGAAGTCCTCACTAAGGCTAAGAACGTACAGAACATGGACCCGGTTCTGAAGTCCTTCCACTAAGACTAAGAACGTAGAGAACATGGACCCGGTTCTGAAGTCCTTCCACTAAGACTAAGAACGTAGAGAACATGGACCCGGTTCTGAAGTCCTAACTAAGACTAAGAACGTAGAGAACATGGACCCGGTTCTGAAGTCCTCACTAAGACTAAGAAAGTAGAGAACGTGGAACCGGTTCTGAAGTCCTCACTAAGACTAAGAACGTAGAGAACGTGGACCCGGTTCTGAAGTCCTCACTAAGACTAAGAACGTAGAGAACGTGGACCCGGTTCTGAAGTCCTTCCACTAAGACTAAGAACGTAGAGAACATGGACCCGGTTCTAAAGTCCTCACTAAGACTAAGAACGTAGAGAACATGGAACCGGTTCTGAATCCTTCCACTAAGACTAAGAACGTAGAGAACATGGACCCAGTTCTGAAGTCCTCACTAAGACTAAGAAAGTAGAGAACATGGACCCGGTTCTGAAGTCCTCACTAAGACTAAGAACGTAGAGAACATGGACCCAGTTCTGAAGTCCTCACTAAGACTAAGAACGTAGAGAACATGGACCCGGTTCTGAAGTCCTTCCACTAAGACTAAGAATGTAGAGAACATGGACCCGGTTCTAAAGTCCTCACTAAGACTAAGAACGTAGAGAACATGGAACCGGTTCTGAATCCTTCCACTAAGACTAAGAACGTAGAGAACATGGACCCAGTTCTGAAGTCCTCACTAAGACTAAGAAAGTAGAGAACATGGACCCGGTTCTGAAGTCCTCACTAAGACTAAGAACGTAGAGAACATGGACCCAGTTCTGAAGTCCTCACTAAGACTAAGAACGTAGAGAACATGGACCCGGTTCTGAAGTCCTCACTAAGACTAAGAACGTAGAGAACATGGACCCGGTTCTGAAGTCCTAACTAAGACTAAGAACGTAGAGAACATGGACCCGGTTCTGAAGTCCTCACTAAGACTAAGAAAGTAGAGAACATGGACCCGGTTCTGAAGTCCTCACTAAGACTAAGAACGTAGAGAACGTGGACCCGGTTCTGAAGTCCTCACTAAGACTAAGAACGTAGAGAACAAGGACCCGGTTCTGAAGTCCTTCCACTAAGACTAAGAACGTAGAGAACATGGACCCGGTTCTAAAGTCCTCACTAAGACTAAGAACATAGAGAATATGGAACCGGTTCTGAATCCTTCCACTAAGACTAAGAACGTAGAGAACATGGACCCGGTTCTGAAGTCCTCACTAAGACTAAGAAAGTAGAGAACATGGACCCAGTTCTGAAGTCCTCACTAAGACTAAGAACGTAGAGAACATGGACCCGGTTCTGAAGTCCTCACTAAGACTAAGAACGTAGAGAACATGGACCCGGTTCTGAAGTCCTCACTAAGGCTAAGAACGTACAGAACATGGACCCGGTTCTGAAGTCCTCACTAAGACTAAGAACGTAGAGAACATGGACCCGGTTCTGAAGTCCTCACTAAGACTAAGAACGTAGCGAACATGGACCCGGTTCTGAAGTCCTTCCACTAAGACTAAGAACGTAGAGAACATGGACCCGGTTCTGAAGTCCTTCCACTAAGACTAAGAACGTAGAGAACATGGACCCGGTTCTGAAGTCCTAACTAAGACTAAGAACGTAGAGAACATGGACCCGGTTCTGAAGTCCTCACTAAGACTAAGAACATAGAGAACATGGACCCGGTTCTGAAGTCCTCACTAAGACTAAGAACGTAGAGAGCATGGACCCGGTTCTGAAGTCCTCACTAAGACTAAGAAAGTAGAGAACATGGACCCGGTTCTGAAGTCCTCACTAAGACTAAGAACGTAGAGAACGTGGACCCGGTTCTGAAGTCCTCACTAAGACTAAGAACATAGAGAACATGGACCCAGTTCTGAAGTCCTCACTAAGACTAAGAACGTAGAGAACATGAACCCGGTTCTGAAGTCCTTCCACTAAGACTAAGAACGTAGAGAACATGGACCCGGTTCTGAAGTCCTCACTAAGACTAAGAACGTAGAGAACATGGACCCGGTTCTGAATTCCTCACTAAGACTAAGAACGTAGAGAACATGGACCCAGTTCTGAAGTCCTCACTAAGACTAAGAACGTAGAGAACATGGACCCGGTTCTGAAGTCCTCACTAAGACTAAGAACGTAGAGAACATGGACCCGGTTCTGAAGTCCTCACTAAGACTAAGAACGTAGAGAACATGGACCCGGTTCTGAAGTCCTCACTAAGACTAAGAACGTAGAGAACATGGACCCGGTTCTGAAGTCCTCACTAAGACTAAGAACGTAGAGAACATGGACCCGGTTCTGAAGTCCTTCTACTAAGACTAAGAACATAGAGAACATGGACCCGGTTCTGAAGTCCTCACTAAGACTAAGAACGTAGAGAACATGGACCCAGTTCTGAAGTCCTCACTAAGATTAAGAACGTAGAGAACATGGACCCGGTTCTGAAGTCCTCACTAAGACTAAGAACGTAGAGAACATGGACCCGGTTCTGAAGTCCTCACTAAGACTAAGAACGTAGAGAACATGGACCCGGTTCTGAAGTCCTCACTAAGACTAAGAACGTAGAGAACATGGACCCGGTTCTGAAGTCCTCACTAAGACTAAGAACGTAGAGAACATGGACCCGGTTCTGAAGTCCTCACAAAGACTAAGAACGTAGAGAACATGGACCCGGTTCTGAAGTCCTTCCACTAAGACTAAGAACGTAGAGAACATGGACCCGGTTCTGAAGTCCTTCCACTAAGACTAAGAACGTAGAGAACATGGACCCGGTTCTGAAGTCCTTCCACTAAGACTAAGAACGTAGAGAACATGGACCCGGTTCTGAAGTCCTTCCACTAAGACTAAGAACGTAGAGAACATGGACCCGGTTCTGAAGTCCTCACTAAGACTAAGAACGTAGAGAACATGGACCCGGTTCTGAAGTCCTCACTAAGACTAAGAACGTAGAGAACATGGACCCAGTTCTGAAGTCCTCACTAAGACTAAGAACGTAGAGAACATGGACCCGGTTCTGAAGTCCTCACTAAGACTAAGAACGTAGAGAACATGGACCCGGTTCTGAAGTCCTCACTAAGACTAAGAACGTAGAGAACATGGACCCGGTTCTGAAGTCCTTCCACTAAGACTAAGAACGTAGAGAACATGGACCCGGTTCTGAAGTCCTTCCACTAAGACTAAGAACGTAGAGAACATGGACCCGGTTCTGAAGTCCTTCCACTAAGACTAAGAACGTAGAGAACATGGACCCGGTTCTGAAGTCCTTCCACTAAGACTAAGAACGTAGAGAACATGGACCCGGTTCTGAAGTCCTCACTAAGACTAAGAACGTAGAGAACATGGACCCGGTTCTGAAGTCCTCACTAAGACTAAGAACGTAGAGAACATGGACCCGGTTCTGAAGTCCTCACTAAGGCTAAGAACGTAAAGAACATGGACCCGGTTCTGAAGTCCTTCCACTAAGACTAAGAACGTAGAGAACATGGACCCGGTTCTGAAGTCCTTCCACTAAGACTAAGAACGTAGAGAACATGGACCCGGTTCTGAAGTCCTAACTAAGACTAAGAACGTAGAGAACATGGACCCGGTTCTGAAGTCCTCACTAAGACTAAGAAAGTAGAGAACGTGGAACCGGTTCTGAAGTCCTCACTAAGACTAAGAACGTAGAGAACGTGGACCCGGTTCTGAAGTCCTCACTAAGACTAAGAACGTAGAGAACGTGGACCCGGTTCTGAAGTCCTTCCACTAATACTAAGAACGTAGAGAACATGGACCCGGTTCTAAAGTCCTCACTAAGACTAAGAACGTAGAGAACATGGAACCGGTTCTGAATCCTTCCACTAAGACTAAGAACGTAGAGAACATGGACCCAGTTCTGAAGTCCTCACTAAGACTAAGAAAGTAGAGAACATGGACCCGGTTCTGAAGTCCTCACTAAGACTAAGAACGTAGAGAACATGGACCCAGTTCTGAAGTCCTCACTAAGACTAAGAACGTAGAGAACATGGACCCGGTTCTGAAGTCCTTCCACTAAGACTAAGAATGTAGAGAACATGGACCCGGTTCTAAAGTCCTCACTAAGACTAAGAACGTAGAGAACATGGAACCGGTTCTGAATCCTTCCACTAAGACTAAGAACGTAGAGAACATGGACCCAGTTCTGAAGTCCTCACTAAGACTAAGAAAGTAGAGAACATGGACCCGGTTCTGAAGTCCTCACTAAGACTAAGAACGTAGAGAACATGGACCCAGTTCTGAAGTCCTCACTAAGACTAAGAACGTAGAGAACATGGACCCGGTTCTGAAGTCCTCACTAAGACTAAGAACGTAGAGAACATGGACCCGGTTCTGAAGTCCTAACTAAGACTAAGAACGTAGAGAACATGGACCCGGTTCTGAAGTCCTCACTAAGACTAAGAAAGTAGAGAACATGGACCCGGTTCTGAAGTCCTCACTAAGACTAAGAACGTAGAGAACGTGGACCCGGTTCTGAAGTCCTCACTAAGACTAAGAACGTAGAGAACAAGGACCCGGTTCTGAAGTCCTTCCACTAAGACTAAGAACGTAGAGAACATGGACCCGGTTCTAAAGTCCTCACTAAGACTAAGAACATAGAGAATATGGAACCGGTTCTGAATCCTTCCACTAAGACTAAGAACGTAGAGAACATGGACCCGGTTCTGAAGTCCTCACTAAGACTAAGAAAGTAGAGAACATGGACCCAGTTCTGAAGTCCTCACTAAGACTAAGAACGTAGAGAACATGGACCCGGTTCTGAAGTCCTCACTAAGACTAAGAACGTAGAGAACATGGACCCGGTTCTGAAGTCCTCACTAAGGCTAAGAACGTACAGAACATGGACCCGGTTCTGAAGTCCTCACTAAGACTAAGAACGTAGAGAACATGGACCCGGTTCTGAAGTCCTCACTAAGACTAAGAACGTAGAGAACATGGACCCGGTTCTGAAGTCCTTCCACTAAGACTAAGAACGTAGAGAACATGGACCCGGTTCTGAAGTCCTTCCACTAAGACTAAGAACGTAGAGAACATGGACCCGGTTCTTAAGTCCTAACTAAGACTAAGAACGTAGAGAACATGGACCCAGTTCTGAAGTCCTCACTAAGACTAAGAAAGTAGAGAACATGGACCCGGTTCTGAAGTCCTCACTAAGACTAAGAACGTAGAGAACGTGGACCCGGTTCTGAAGTCCTCACTAAGACTAAGAACATAGAGAACATGGACCCAGTTCTGAAGTCCTCACTAAGACTAAGAACGTAGAGAACATGAACCCGGTTCTGAAGTCCTTCCACTAAGACTAAGAACGTAGAGAACATGGACCCGGTTCTGAAGTCCTCACTAAGACTAAGAACGTAGAGAACATGGACCCGGTTCTGAATTCCTCACTAAGACTAAGAACGTAGAGAACATGGACCCAGTTCTGAAGTCCTCACTAAGACTAAGAACGTAGAGAACATGGACCCGGTTCTGAAGTCCTCACTAAGACTAAGAACGTAGAGAACATGGACCCGGTTCTGAAGTCCTCACTAAGACTAAGAACGTAGAGAACATGGACCCGGTTCTGAAGTCCTCACTAAGACTAAGAACGTAGAGAACATGGACCCGGTTCTGAAGTCCTCACTAAGACTAAGAACGTAGAGAACATGGACCCGGTTCTGAAGTCCTTCTACTAAGACTAAGAACATAGAGAACATGGACCCGGTTCTGAAGTCCTCACTAAGACTAAGAACGTAGAGAACATGGACCCAGTTCTGAAGTCCTCACTAAGACTAAGAACGTAGAGAACATGGACCCGGTTCTGAAGTCCTCACTAAGACTAAGAACGTAGAGAACATGGACCCGGTTCTGAAGTCCTCACTAAGACTAAGAACGTAGAGAACATGGACCCGGTTCTGAAGTCCTCACTAAGACTAAGAACGTAGAGAACATGGACCCGGTTCTGAAGTCCTCACTAAGACTAAGAACGTAGAGAACATGGACCCGGTTCTGAAGTCCTCACTAAGACTAAGAACGTAGAGAACATGGACCCGGTTCTGAAGTCCTTCCACTAAGACTAAGAACGTAGAGAACATGGACCCGGTTCTGAAGTCCTTCCACTAAGACTAAGAACGTAGAGAACATGGACCCGGTTCTGAAGTCCTTCCACTAAGACTAAGAACGTAGAGAACATGGACCCGGTTCTGAAGTCCTTCCACTAAGACTAAGAACGTAGAGAACATGGACCCGGTTCTGAAGTCCTCACTAAGACTAAGAACGTAGAGAACATGGACCCGGTTCTGAAGTCCTCACTAAGGCTAAGAACGTACAGAACATGGACCCGGTTCTGAAGTCCTCACTAAGACTAAGAACGTAGAGAACATGGACCCGGTTCTGAAGTCCTCACTAAGACTAAGAACGTAGAGAACATGGACCCGGTTCTGAAGTCCTTCCACTAAGACTAAGAACGTAGAGAACATGGACCCGGTTCTGAAGTCCTTCCACTAAGACTAAGAACGTAGAGAACATGGACCCGGTTCTGAAGTCCTAACTAAGACTAAGAACGTAGAGAACATGGACCCGGTTCTGAAGTCCTCACTAAGACTAAGAACATAGAGAACATGGACCCGGTTCTGAAGTCCTCACTAAGACTAAGAACGTAGAGAGCATGGACCCGGTTCTGAAGTCCTCACTAAGACTAAGAAAGTAGAGAACATGGACCCGGTTCTGAAGTCCTCACTAAGACTAAGAACGTAGAGAACGTGGACCCGGTTCTGAAGTCCTCACTAAGACTAAGAACATAGAGAACATGGACCCAGTTCTGAAGTCCTCACTAAGACTAAGAACGTAGAGAACATGAACCCGGTTCTGAAGTCCTTCCACTAAGACTAAGAACGTAGAGAACATGGACCCGGTTCTGAAGTCCTCACTAAGACTAAGAACGTAGAGAACATGGACCCGGTTCTGAATTCCTCACTAAGACTAAGAACGTAGAGAACATGGACCCAGTTCTGAAGTCCTCACTAAGACTAAGAACGTAGAGAACATGGACCCGGTTCTGAAGTCCTCACTAAGACTAAGAACGTAGAGAACATGGACCCGGTTCTGAAGTCCTCACTAAGACTAAGAACGTAGAGAACATGGACCCGGTTCTGAAGTCCTCACTAAGACTAAGAACGTAGAGAACATGGACCCGGTTCTGAAGTCCTCACTAAGACTAAGAACGTAGAGAACATGGACCCGGTTCTGAAGTCCTTCTACTAAGACTAAGAACATAGAGAACATGGACCCGGTTCTGAAGTCCTCACTAAGACTAAGAACGTAGAGAACATGGACCCAGTTCTGAAGTCCTCACTAAGATTAAGAACGTAGAGAACATGGACCCGGTTCTGAAGTCCTCACTAAGACTAAGAACGTAGAGAACATGGACCCGGTTCTGAAGTCCTCACTAAGACTAAGAACGTAGAGAACATGGACCCGGTTCTGAAGTCCTCACTAAGACTAAGAACGTAGAGAACATGGACCCGGTTCTGAAGTCCTCACTAAGACTAAGAACGTAGAGAACATGGACCCGGTTCTGAAGTCCTCACTAAGACTAAGAACGTAGAGAACATGGACCCGGTTCTGAAGTCCTTCCACTAAGACTAAGAACGTAGAGAACATGGACCCGGTTCTGAAGTCCTTCCACTAAGACTAAGAACGTAGAGAACATGGACCCGGTTCTGAAGTCCTTCCACTAAGACTAAGAACGTAGAGAACATGGACCCGGTTCTGAAGTCCTTCCACTAAGACTAAGAACGTAGAGAACATGGACCCGGTTCTGAAGTCCTCACTAAGACTAAGAACGTAGAGAACATGGACCCGGTTCTGAAGTCCTCACTAAGACTAAGAACGTAGAGAACATGGACCCAGTTCTGAAGTCCTCACTAAGACTAAGAACGTAGAGAACATGGACCCGGTTCTGAAGTCCTCACTAAGACTAAGAACGTAGAGAACATGGACCCGGTTCTGAAGTCCTCACTAAGACTAAGAACGTAGAGAACATGGACCCGGTTCTGAAGTCCTTCCACTAAGACTAAGAACGTAGAGAACATGGACCCGGTTCTGAAGTCCTTCCACTAAGACTAAGAACGTAGAGAACATGGACCCGGTTCTGAAGTCCTTCCACTAAGACTAAGAACGTAGAGAACATGGACCCGGTTCTGAAGTCCTTCCACTAAGACTAAGAACGTAGAGAACATGGACCCGGTTCTGAAGTCCTCACTAAGACTAAGAACGTAGAGAACATGGACCCGGTTCTGAAGTCCTCACTAAGACTAAGAACGTAGAGAACATGGACCCGGTTCTGAAGTCCTCACTAAGGCTAAGAACGTAAAGAACATGGACCCGGTTCTGAAGTCCTTCCACTAAGACTAAGAACGTAGAGAACATGGACCCGGTTCTGAAGTCCTTCCACTAAGACTAAGAACGTAGAGAACATGGACCCGGTTCTGAAGTCCTAACTAAGACTAAGAACGTAGAGAACATGGACCCGGTTCTGAAGTCCTCACTAAGACTAAGAAAGTAGAGAACGTGGAACCGGTTCTGAAGTCCTCACTAAGACTAAGAACGTAGAGAACGTGGACCCGGTTCTGAAGTCCTCACTAAGACTAAGAACGTAGAGAACGTGGACCCGGTTCTGAAGTCCTTCCACTAATACTAAGAACGTAGAGAACATGGACCCGGTTCTAAAGTCCTCACTAAGACTAAGAACGTAGAGAACATGGAACCGGTTCTGAATCCTTCCACTAAGACTAAGAACGTAGAGAACATGGACCCAGTTCTGAAGTCCTCACTAAGACTAAGAAAGTAGAGAACATGGACCCGGTTCTGAAGTCCTCACTAAGACTAAGAACGTAGAGAACATGGACCCAGTTCTGAAGTCCTCACTAAGACTAAGAACGTAGAGAACATGGACCCGGTTCTGAAGTCCTTCCACTAAGACTAAGAATGTAGAGAACATGGACCCGGTTCTAAAGTCCTCACTAAGACTAAGAACGTAGAGAACATGGAACCGGTTCTGAATCCTTCCACTAAGACTAAGAACGTAGAGAACATGGACCCAGTTCTGAAGTCCTCACTAAGACTAAGAAAGTAGAGAACATGGACCCGGTTCTGAAGTCCTCACTAAGACTAAGAACGTAGAGAACATGGACCCAGTTCTGAAGTCCTCACTAAGACTAAGAACGTAGAGAACATGGACCCGGTTCTGAAGTCCTCACTAAGACTAAGAACGTAGAGAACATGGACCCGGTTCTGAAGTCCTAACTAAGACTAAGAACGTAGAGAACATGGACCCGGTTCTGAAGTCCTCACTAAGACTAAGAAAGTAGAGAACATGGACCCGGTTCTGAAGTCCTCACTAAGACTAAGAACGTAGAGAACGTGGACCCGGTTCTGAAGTCCTCACTAAGACTAAGAACGTAGAGAACAAGGACCCGGTTCTGAAGTCCTTCCACTAAGACTAAGAACGTAGAGAACATGGACCCGGTTCTAAAGTCCTCACTAAGACTAAGAACATAGAGAATATGGAACCGGTTCTGAATCCTTCCACTAAGACTAAGAACGTAGAGAACATGGACCCGGTTCTGAAGTCCTCACTAAGACTAAGAAAGTAGAGAACATGGACCCAGTTCTGAAGTCCTCACTAAGACTAAGAACGTAGAGAACATGGACCCGGTTCTGAAGTCCTCACTAAGACTAAGAACGTAGAGAACATGGACCCGGTTCTGAAGTCCTCACTAAGGCTAAGAACGTACAGAACATGGACCCGGTTCTGAAGTCCTCACTAAGACTAAGAACGTAGAGAACATGGACCCGGTTCTGAAGTCCTCACTAAGACTAAGAACGTAGAGAACATGGACCCGGTTCTGAAGTCCTTCCACTAAGACTAAGAACGTAGAGAACATGGACCCGGTTCTGAAGTCCTTCCACTAAGACTAAGAACGTAGAGAACATGGACCCGGTTCTGAAGTCCTAACTAAGACTAAGAACGTAGAGAACATGGACCCAGTTCTGAAGTCCTCACTAAGACTAAGAAAGTAGAGAACATGGACCCGGTTCTGAAGTCCTCACTAAGACTAAGAACGTAGAGAACGTGGACCCGGTTCTGAAGTCCTCACTAAGACTAAGAACATAGAGAACATGGACCCAGTTCTGAAGTCCTCACTAAGACTAAGAACGTAGAGAACATGAACCCGGTTCTGAAGTCCTTCCACTAAGACTAAGAACGTAGAGAACATGGACCCGGTTCTGAAGTCCTCACTAAGACTAAGAACGTAGAGAACATGGACCCGGTTCTGAATTCCTCACTAAGACTAAGAACGTAGAGAACATGGACCCAGTTCTGAAGTCCTCACTAAGACTAAGAACGTAGAGAACATGGACCCGGTTCTGAAGTCCTCACTAAGACTAAGAACGTAGAGAACATGGACCCGGTTCTGAAGTCCTCACTAAGACTAAGAACGTAGAGAACATGGACCCGGTTCTGAAGTCCTCACTAAGACTAAGAACGTAGAGAACATGGACCCGGTTCTGAAGTCCTTCTACTAAGACTAAGAACATAGAGAACATGGACCCGGTTCTGAAGTCCTCACTAAGACTAAGAACGTAGAGAACATGGACCCAGTTCTGAAGTCCTCACTAAGACTAAGAACGTAGAGAACATGGACCCGGTTCTGAAGTCCTCACTAAGACTAAGAACGTAGAGAACATGGACCCGGTTCTGAAGTCCTCACTAAGACTAAGAACGTAGAGAACATGGACCCGGTTCTGAAGTCCTCACTAAGACTAAGAACGTAGAGAACATGGACCCGGTTCTGAAGTCCTCACTAAGACTAAGAACGTAGAGAACATGGACCCGGTTCTGAAGTCCTCACTAAGACTAAGAACGTAGAGAACATGGACCCGGTTCTGAAGTCCTTCCACTAAGACTAAGAACGTAGAGAACATGGACCCGGTTCTGAAGTCCTTCCACTAAGACTAAGAACGTAGAGAACATGGACCCGGTTCTGAAGTCCTTCCACTAAGACTAAGAACGTAGAGAACATGGACCCGGTTCTGAAGTCCTTCCACTAAGACTAAGAACGTAGAGAACATGGACCCGGTTCTGAAGTCCTCACTAAGACTAAGAACGTAGAGAACATGGACCCGGTTCTGAAGTCCTCACTAAGACTAAGAACGTAGAGAACATGGACCCAGTTCTGAAGTCCTCACTAAGACTAAGAACGTAGAGAACATGGACCCGGTTCTGAAGTCCTCACTAAGACTAAGAACGTAGAGAACATGGACCCGGTTCTGAAGTCCTCACTAAGACTAAGAACGTAGAGAACATGGACCCGGTTCTGAAGTCCTTCCACTAAGACTAAGAACGTAGAGAACATGGACCCGGTTCTGAAGTCCTTCCACTAAGACTAAGAACGTAGAGAACATGGACCCGGTTCTGAAGTCCTTCCACTAAGACTAAGAACGTAGAGAACATGGACCCGGTTCTGAAGTCCTTCCACTAAGACTAAGAACGTAGAGAACATGGACCCGGTTCTGAAGTCCTCACTAAGACTAAGAACGTAGAGAACATGGACCCGGTTCTGAAGTCCTCACTAAGACTAAGAACGTAGAGAACATGGACCCGGTTCTGAAGTCCTCACTAAGACTAAGAACGTAGAGAACATGGACCCGGTTCTGAAGTCCTCACTAAGACTAAGAACGTAGAGAACATGGACCCGGTTCTGAAGTCCTCACTGAGACTAAGAACGTAGAGAACATGGACCCGGTTCTGAAGTCCTCACTAAGACTAAGAACGTAGAGAACATGGACCCGGTTCTGAAGTCCTTCCACTGGCTCCCTGGATCTCAGAGAATAGACTTTAAAATCCTTCTGTTAGTCTATAAATCCCTGAATTAGCACCTAAATACATCACAGACTTTTTATCAGAGCATCAACCCTCCAGACCACTCAGGTCTTCTGGCTCCAGCCTGCTCTGCAGAACCAGAACCAGAACCAGACATGTTTTCATTGCTTTCATTCTGTATTTATTGCTTCTATTTTGTTTTTATTTTCCTATATTTTAATCTTGTAAAGCACTTTGCATTGTCCGAAATAGCCAAAAAATATTAGTATCTATATCTCGAAAGGTGGCAGAGACATTGCAGTAAAAGATGGGTCTCCGAAGTATTAACTTAAGGCAGCTTTAAACAAATAAATACACCTCTCAAATTTTCATTTGTTATGTTTAAAGCTATGTTTCCACTTCCCAATTACGCACCACCTTTAGTAAGTCCATCACAAAAAAAACCTGGAGAAACATTTTAAATTTTGAGTCTGTAATGTGACTAAATCTGAAAACATTCAACAGAATTAACATGATTGCCAGGCTTTGTAGAAAAAGTCCTTATTTTAATCGTTTTTCTACCCATTTTTCTATCATCCAAGGGTTTTAGCCTTAGTCAGGCCTCATTTTGCACCTTGGATGCAGGGTGAAAAAATTCCCATGAGTCTTTAAGAGTTGCTAGTATTATGTGGTGGAAAATCTGCAGGTATGGTTTCCATGGAGTCAATAACATTGCAAACATGATGCAAATAAAGCTGAAAGGCTGAGAAAATGAGAGACAAATCAGAGTCAAAGAAGGTGAGATTAAACCCTATTAGAATATAGAGAGGTGGATTTATTTTTGATTACATGGCTGTAGAATTGCAAGAAAATGTTGCAATGAGATCATGCTTCTACCCGTATCTTCCATTACAACTTTAACTTTCCGCATCTATTTTCCTCTCCACTGTCACTACATACATGCTCGGTACGAGGGATTGCTGCAGAGTCAACAACACAATGCCAGCAACTGTCCACTGTGGCTCTACGCTAGTAATGGCTAGTAAGTCAATGACTGGATGCAACCTACGGATGATTTTATAGAACTCATGTTGTAAAGTATCTTGAGATGGCATGTGTTGTGATTTATGTTGCTGTTTATAGCCTTGTCCAAGGAATTTGACACTGTGGACCAAAGTCTTTTGTTAGACATTCTTTTTATAAATGACATTTCCTATATCCTGGTTTGCAGATTACTTGTCAAGTAGGATACAGTGTGTTCAGAAGGATGGAGTTAGTTTCTCCTTTCTCAAGGTGAAAAACATGTGCAGCTCAAGGCTGTTTTAGGTCCTGTCCAGTTCATAAATTATATTAGTGATCTATGTGCTAACTAATCAAATGCCTCATTCAAATGATACCATTTATTGTTCTCAATCGATCACACAGGCATTTGAATTTCTGCCGTCAGCTTAGATGCAGTGCTGATGATCTTTGTGAAAGTGAAACTGGCTGCTTTTAAATGCGTAAGAATCCAAGCTAATTTTTTTTTTTTTATTCATCTGTTCCTTCAGAGAACATTCCCTTCATTAAAACCATCAAAGGGAAAACTCGCTAGTAAGGGGAATAACTATTGATATGGAGCTCTCTTTTAAAGGTCATGTCAAAAACTTGATTTCTAGATAAGAGTGAAACTTGGTTTCTATTTTAAAAACAAGTCATGTTTCTCCCTCAGAGCTTGGAAGACTTTGATTTCAGCTACTTTTTTAACCTGTAGTAGATTATGGAGAAGTGGTGTATATGTATGCTTTAGCCAGCTGCATGCATTCCTTAACTCATATCTGTCACTGTGCATGGGATTTATCACTGGTTGTAGCTGCCTCACTCATCACTGTGAGCTGTATTTTAAAGCTGGCATGCCTTCCTTAGATGTAAGGCTGTGATATCCTACGGTGGCTGTAGCAATCATCACACCAGGGTTGTTTCTTTGGCTTCGTGCCGTTTATTCATGCACACTTAACAACAACCTAAACATGTCTCTAGCCCATGGCTTGATCTATCTTCTTCTATCTATACTGCAGCGGGTGGTGAAAGCCGCCCAGCACATCACTGGGACTCCACTACCCACCATTGAGCACATCCAGAAGAAACGCTGCCTACATCGAGCTCGCAGCATCCTTAAGGACTCATCCCACCCAGCCCACAGACTGTTCTCTCTCCTGCCCTCCGGCAGGCGCTTCAGGTGCCTCCGGACCAGAACCAGCAGACTGAAGAACAGCTTCTTCCCCAGAGCTGTCTCTTTATTGAACTCTAACCCTCGCTGATCACACTCCCCTCATACACTGACAGACTCTCCTCTCCCTCCTCACACCTACCTCCATTTTGTTATTTACAAGACTGTAATGTTCACCTGCACTCCTGACTGTTACTATAGTAACAACTGTTTACATGCATGCTGCACTACTAACTATGACTGAATATTGATTTGCACTGCTGACTGTTTATTCACAGTACCAATTGTTTACATATACATTTGCAATACCGTATTTTAACTGTAATATGCAATTACCTTCCACTGCACTTTACTTTATGTAGCTTCTGTCCAAACCTTATTTATTCATTTTATAGTAATAGCTACCTGTATATCATGCTCACAATTCTGCCTATAGTAATAGCCATCTGTACATATATTCATAGTACATGTAAACTCTGTTATAATAACAACCATCTGTATATTATGCTATTGTACATATCTGTAAAACTCTATTTATAGTAATATCCACCTGTATATTATATTCGGTACATATCCAGCTGTAAATTTAGTTCACAATACTAGTTATCTATATATTATATTCATAGGACAAATCTATCAGTAAAATTCTGTTTATAATAGTATCCATCTCTATATTTATTCAGTAAAAACCCATGTCCTGTACATATAGAACCATTGTTTATCCTGCACTGCTGCTATTGCACTTCTGGTTAGACCTAACCTGCATTTCGTTGCCTTGTACCTGTACCTGTGTAATGACAATAAAGTTGAATCTAATCTAATATCAACGGAG
The DNA here is from genome assembly GCA_037039145.1 of Fundulus diaphanus. NCBI lineage: Eukaryota > Metazoa > Chordata > Actinopteri > Cyprinodontiformes > Fundulidae > Fundulus > Fundulus diaphanus. Next base: position 56,836,389 of record CM073129.1, read on the forward strand.
CATGTCCCCATAAGTGTAGCAACATAATAGGTAGGTAGCTCCCCCTAGAGACGTTAACCAATAATGTTTATACATGTCAGTATATCTACTACAAAGGCGATCTATACACTGGATGACTGGTTTATAAAGCTTTATAAGGCTCTCATTGGCCTTATAAACACAAAGATTCTCAGAGTCCTCTCAGAGAGCTCCTGTCTTAACCTAAATGTTCCTACCAAGGAGTCTTAGCTTCAGAGCGATTCAGATCGTTGCTGAAAGTGACTCTGATTAAGGAAATTACAAAAAGAACGTTTGTCTCAGTGAGGTGTGGTTGGCCCTGCTTCTAAGTGTGACGTGTCTTTTAGGAGCAGTGATTGGTTAATACAAGAAACATACACAAAAAAGCAACCCAAGGCTATAGGCAGTAGTGTATTTGGTCTTATTTTTGTTTTGCATAACTTTTGAGCAATAAAAACGTTTATGTATAAGAAATGTTGAAATGTGGTGAATTATAGCTACAGAAACGTAAGAATATCAACGAGAAACTTTAAAAAAATCCCTGAAAACTATAAGTTTAAAGTATTTTTAAAGAAACAGAGAAAAAAGTGACTTTACCGTTGAGGAGGAGTCCAGTTGTTTCAGATTGACCATTTTGTTCAGGGTAGTCATGACGTCTGCGTTGTTGACGGTAACCAGGTCTGTGTAGTTTTCTCTGCAGTAACTCTGCGCTTCAGTCCAGTTCTTTGGCTCATAAATGAAATGGTAGTGACGTACAGTGAGTGAGGAGACGGTGCACAGCGCTGTATGGACAGAGATGGGAATATTATTTTAAATGCCTTGCTGCATAATTTTCCATGTCAGGACTTACATCTATCTTAAAGCTTAAATCTATCCTATAACAATGCAAACTTTTCTCCTCTAAACACCGTAAATAAGGGGGAAATGCTGTATTGGTGCGATATTTGCTCTATCAAAGTGATGATTAATTTCCAGTTGAATGGTAGCCTATGTTAGATATAGTTTTAAAAGCCAGACAATTAAAAACTAATGCACTTGCCTGATGCAGCGGTGATGTACCAAAGGATTTTCTCCATTCCTGCTCTATCGCTGGTCTCTGATCTGTGACTGCAGAAATCCAGCTTCTTTCTTTTAACCTCAAAAATGCAAAATCTTGGATAAGCTATTTGCATTTTAGACGACAGGCATTTCTAACAATGCCTCCAATGATATCAAAACAGATAAAACAAATTTTAAATCCCAAATGACTTATTTGACTCGAGGCTTCTGCACCTGACATCCTCCACAGGGTGCAGCATCCTCACCTTCGAAACTGAAGACATCATTTCTCAGAATGATTAAGAAATGCAGGGACATATCTGATTAGTTATTGAATTTTATAGGTAATCAAACATTTTTTATCCATTTCTGTTGCATTATGATCAGGAGGACTTAGTGAAATGATTTTCTGTCTCCTGAGACCAGAGGAAATGCTGATCAAACTTGCTGTTGGAACAAAGCTGCCCCCTGGTGGTCGCTTTATGCCATTTACAGCCTTGTATAGTAAAACTAAAGTCAATATTAAAGAAAATTCATGACATGGTTACAGATGTGTTAGAAATGTGATTGAGTTGCAAGTGAATCTAGGATTCAAGGAATTAAAGAGTTCTGAGATTAAAGTTTTATAAATACAGACAATGAAAGGGATATAACTATATTGTCATGGACTTTGTTGTGGTGAGTTTAACCCATTCAGGGTTGATGAATCTATTTATTTTTTACTATTCATCTGTTTAGAGCTCGAAAAGTATACAGTGTGAATAACTTATTTTATTGGAATTTAATAATTTATTTTATGGAAACTACTCTTTATTAAAATATAAAACTGCAATCACTTAAAAACAAGAATCGGATGCAAAAGTTTCAGTTTAGTGCAGCTTTGGTCTAATCCACCTTGGTCAAAAACTAAATTTAGTGTTTTCAAAGTAACACTTTTTAAACAAGTTTGATCTCAATTGGGGAAATAACTCTTCTGGATTTCCATATTGATATGAAATAAGAAAATATGTTAGAGACAAAAGGATTCCACATCATTTGGTTAAAATGAAAATTATCAACCCACAGAGAACTTAATCTGAAGCCACAGAGGAAGTGAAACTGAAAACTCACATTAGAACAGCCTAAATATTGGCCGTAGTGGCAAAGACTGAACCACTGATCAGCTCCAGGGAGATTCAAGAAGGTCTTCAGATGCTGTAAGAATGATAAGAAGCCCTCTCCAACATCCAGTTACCGAGAAACAACATGTGCTGAAAAGGCCACAGTCTGTCAAAGAAACACTGACTGCACCTAAAGAGTAATAGTGGAACATTCTGCTGACTGTTGAAAGCATATTATTAGTTTTTGGTCAAGGGGCCAATTGTCAGATGACCCCAATATCTGAACATACACATCGCAGTATGGGGATGTTTCTGAGCCCGTTTCTCTTAAACCAGGGATTATGGAACACAAAATACAAGTAGAGAGCATGTTGCCTTATGCTGAAGAGAAAATGTGGTCAAAAGATCACTCTGACACCTTCCACCTGTCTCCAGCCACCTTAAATGATCCTTATGACTGGAGAAGATGGAAAACACATGCTGCCAGCGTCCACCTGTGGCACCCTGCAGGGAAATGGTAGGTACAGCAACCACACACCTCTGCTGCCCCAACCACATACCTGACAGCATGATGCCTTTTACAGTCTGTTTAAACGTTACTATTCAAAGTAACCTGAAGTCTATACTGAACACATGTATATTATCTGAAGTGAAAAACTGTGACCTGGCCAGCCAGACTGATAATGTGTAGCACTCCATGTTCTGCACATTATGAATCTGGTTCTGCTGCCCTCGTATCCATTAGGGGAAAGGAGGGACATTCAGCAGAACTCTGAGCTGATTGGGCAAAGCGACACCTTGTGCCCGCCTACCAAAGGTTGGTTTTAGCCAATCACGTATCAAATGAAAATGTAAGCAGCAGACGTCATGAGAAACCACAACAACTTTACGCTGGTCAAGGCTCTTCTTGCTGCTCTTTTCAAAGATAAAATCGTGGATTCTGTCAGAATAGATGTGATAGCAGCAGCTACGCGTGCGTCCTCCTGCACTGCCATGTTAATGTTGGTTTGGCTGTGGGCTTGTCAGCTGTTGGTTTCGTCATAGCTGATATGTCGTGCTTTAAACCAAAATACTGCAACGTGATTGGCCCGAACAGTTGAGACGGGAGCGGGACAAGATGGATTCTGGTGTGTTTGTGAATGCGCAAATACTGCAAGAATTCAGCTTGCAGGCAAGGTTGGCGTTCTGTTAGCTGTGACATCATCAGGGGAGGCAGATCATCCTCTATTACCATCTAACATAGAAAGTACTCCTGGATCAATGTGAGCTTCTGAGCTTTCTGTGTCTCTGCTCTGTCTTCTCTAAGCCCCAGTGGGTCGAGGCAGATGAGCGTTCACACTGAGCCTGGTTCTGGTTCTGCTGGAGGTTCTCCTCCCTGTTAAAGGGGAGTTTTCCTCTCCACTGTCGCTTCATGCATGCTCAGTATGAGGGATTGCTGCAAAGCCATCAACAATGCAGACGACTGTCCACTGTGGCTCTACGCTCTTTCAGGAGGAGTGAATGCTGCTTGGAGAGACTTGATGCAACCTGCTGGGTTTCCTTAGAGAGGAAACTTTCTGACCAACCTGGAGGATCTGATGGAGTCTGACTTTGGAAAGAGCCTTGAGATGACGTGATGTGAACTGGCCCTATATAAATAAAATGATCTGACAGGCTGATCCAGTTTGCTGAAATGTCATTGCAGCAACACCAAATGGTGCTCAGTAGTTTATACTTGTGCTATTAAGATCAGCACACTGGGAATTAATTTTTTAACAGCTCAGCGTTATTGTATCACAGTTTGTTGTTTTCTGACCTTGAGACTGAACTTGTTATGAGCAAGGAGCTGGACCCTAAGTGCAGAGAACCAGGCATGGGGAAAAGGTGCAATCAACAGTTTATTTAGTCCTTAGGGAAGCAGGGAGAGGTGGTGTCTCCGGAAGCTGGGGCTGGTCGAGGAGGAAGGAAGGCTCACGAGAGTAGCAGCTGGAGATGTGGTAGGTGGGTGGTGTGGCTCGGTGGCAGGTGGCTGGTGGCTGGAGCGGAGCTGGATCCAACTAGCGGTGATCATCTGGCAGTGAGCACACAGGAAGCCAGGCTTTAAATACTGCTCCAGATGAAGATCAGACTCAGGTGTGTGCAGCCAGCTCCTCCCCAAGCCACACCTATCCGAGAGAGAGCACACCTAACCACACCCACACAGTCACAAACACCACAGTACCCCCCCTCTAAACGACGCCTCCAGGCATCTTTCCAGGCTTGTCAGGGAACTCCTGGTAGAAGTCATCCAATAACTGCTGACTAAGAATGAGACGACGGGAAATCCAGGACCGCTCCTCCGGACCGTAGCCCTCCCAGTTCACGAGGTACTGGAAACCACGACCCCGACGCCTCACATCCAAGATCTTGTGGACCACGAAGGCAGGATGGCCATCAATAGTCAGGGCGGGAGGAGGGGGTTCGGCCAGAGGGCTAAGGGCACTGGAGGACACAGGCTTAAGCAGAGAAACATGGAAGGTCGGGTGAACGTGCATGGAGTCCGGCAATCTCAATCTCACAGCAGAAGGATTGATGATTTACTCCACCTCAAATGGGCCAATGTAACGGGGGGCGAGCTTCCGGGAGATCCCGTGTGGATAGCCATACCTTCTGACCCGGCTGGTACCGGGGGGCAGGAGAACGATGTTTGTCTGCGAGCACCTGGTTGCGGTGGGCAGAACGGGTGAGGGCTGCTCGGGTGGCTTTTCACACTTCTTGAACTCGGCGAAGATAGGCACGGACCGAAGGCACAGCAACGTTACGTTCCTGGGTTGGGAACAGAGGAGGCGGAAAACCATTAGCTACCATGAATGGGGACATACCTGTGGCCGAGCTGACAAGGGAGTTGTGGGCATATTCAATCCATGGCAACTGGATGCTCCATGAGGAGGGATGCCTGGCAGAAACACACCGGAGAGCAGACTCCAAGTCCTGGTTGGCCCGCCCTGTCTGGCCGTTGGACTGAGGGTGGTATCCGGAGGTTAAGCTGGGGGTAGCACCAATAGCTCGGCAAAAAGCCCGTCACACTTGGGAGGCAAATTGGGGGCCTCGGTCTGAAACAATGTCCACAGGAATCCCATGATTCCTAACCACATGTGAGACCAGAAGGTCTGCAGTCTCGAGGGCAGTGGGTAACTTGAGGAGAGGGATGAAATGAACAGACTTCGAGAAACGGTCAACAATAGTGAGGATGACAGTGTTACCTCTAGAGGGTGGTAGTCCGGTAACGAAATCCACAGCTATGTGTGACCATGGGCGACTGGGGACAGGCAGAGGCTGTAAGAGACCAGCAGGTGGGCGATGAGAAGCCTTACTACGAGCACAGACAGAGCAGGCTGCCACAAACTCCCTAGTGTCCCGAGTCATGCCCGGCCACCAGAAGCTCTGCTGGAGGAACTGAAGGGTACGTTGAAAACCAGGATGACAGGTGAGTGTGGAGGCATGTCCCCACTGCAATACTTGAGAGCGAGCTGTTTCAGTAACATACAGGCGATCAGCCGGACCACCACCAGGATCGGGTGAGGTTTGTTGAGCTGCCCGTACTATGGACTCAATTTCCCACTGTGCTGCTCCCACAAAACACGTAGATGGCAGGGTGGGCACTGGTTCAGAAGAGACCGAATCTGGGGAAAATTGCCGTGAGAGAGCATCAGCCTTGAGGTTGCGGGTGCCTGGGCGATAAGAGAGTGTGAAGTTAAAGCGGCTAAGGAATAGGGACCAACGAGCTTGATGTGAATTTAGGCGTTTGGCAGAATGAAGATAAGCCAGATTTTTATGGTCTGTCCAGATGAGGAACGGATGTTTGGATCCTTCCAGCCAGTGCCGCCACTCTTGTAAAGCCAACACAATAGCCAACAACTCGCGATTCCCAACATCATAGTTCTGTTCAGCCGCAGAGAGTCGCCTGGAGAAGAATGCACAGGGGTGAAGCTTGTGAGTCTCTGGATGGCGCTGAGAGAGGACGGCACCCACTCCTGACTCAGAGGCATCTACTTCCAGCACAAACTGTCTGGAAGAGTCAGGGTGGAGGAGCACTGGAGCACAGGTAAACAGCTTCTTAAGTCTCTGAAAGGCCTGCTTAGCCTCAGCTGGACACGAGAACGGGATACTGGGGGAGGTGAGTTTGTTAAGAGGGGCAGCTACTCTGTACTCATGTACCGCACTTTGAATTGTCTTGTTACTGAAATGTACTATTCGAATAAACTTGCCTTGCCTGGAGATATATATTTCTTGCTGATTAATTGCTCAATTATTGAATAAATTTCATTTAATTATATTGTTGCATGTAATGGGACACAAATACAGATTTTAGCTATGTTTCATGCCTGTATTTTTTTAATTGAGTCGTTTATTTATTTCTGTATGTGCTCTTGATCTGGCCATATACTCCACTTCTTTAAGGGTGACGAGGAACCTTTATTAAGTGCATAGACAACACCATGATCTTCAAAGATCCAGACATTTTCTAATGCCAAGAAGGGAGTATATAAGTTCAGTCAAAACATTAGTCTTTATATTAAACATTTTGGTTAATCACCGTTCGCTCCATCTTTTACATCAAACCTCTCGTCTTCTTCTACTTTCCGGACTCCAGATGTGGCTTTTCCCCAGAAACCGTTAAAGAGGACTCTCTAACAGTGGCATACGCTGTTACCCTAACACACAGCTCAGGTCAGTTTGACCCCACAATGATCTTGTCTGTTACACTAGTTGGATCGCTTTGCAGGGTCTTGGCAGAACATTGTGTTCTCCAAACTGCTAAATGGAAAAGTCTGCATGCTACTTTGACAGGACGTCATTTCAGCCCTTTTCTCCTCTACAGCAGCACTTTGGAAACAACACATGGTTGATCAAAGTGCTACATCAGTAAATAAGGGTAATAGTCATAATAAACTTAAATATATTTTTTTCTGTTTCAATGGGGCTTAAGAGAAAGCTACAACAACCTGATTAAAAAAGGGTAAATTTACTCCCATCTGTTGGATTGGATGACATTGAATTCATGCTGCTGAAACACCTTATTAGTTGCTGTCTGTACTTCTAAACATAACAGTTGATGTGACGAAAAACACCAAGTTATTGCCTGCATCTAAGTATGCAATGAGCTTTCAGACACTGTTACAATCAGCTCAGAATAACTACTTCACACATACAGTGTAAATAACTATCACTGCTTCACAAAGAACATAGAGCATCAACGTTTATAAATGATGGGGAAAGTTAAGGTCACTGTAACACGATTTACTCTTCTCAAGAAATGTGACCATTTGCAGTCTTTTTATTTAGGTATTCATTTATTTTCCTCTATGTATAAAAGCAGATAAAAGTGGAAGTGTTGCACCCCCTGGTGTATGGCAGTGGATATGCATCTTTTTTGAGTAAAAGGATTTGTGTTTAATTAAAAATTCTGGTCAATAGAGATGTTTAAATTTCAATGTGCGCTTGAAATTTTGTGACAGTCCAACCGGTTAAGCTTTCTGCTTTGTATAAAAATAGTTTGTCAGTAAGTATTTTGTGTTTGAAAAGTAGAAACAGATTAACAATTTGAGATGGATGACAAAGGGCAACCTTGGCGGAGTCCAACTCTCACCGGAAACGAATCCGACTTACTGCGGACCAGACTCTGACACCGGTCATACAGAGACCTAACAGCCCTTATTAAAGGGCCCGGTACTCCATACTCCCAGAGTACCCCCCACCGGATCCTCCGAGGGACATGGTTGAATGCCTTCTCCAGATCCACAAAGCACATGTAGACTGGTTGGGCAAACTCCCACGGACCCTCTTCGAAGTATTCCGCCTACCGAAACACGACGTCCCGAGTCGAGGTCAGCAGCACACCACCCCCACTATAAACAGTGTTGGTACTGCACTGCTTCCCCCTCCTGAGATGTCGGATAGTGGACCAGAATCGCTTCGAAGCCGTACGGAAGTCTTTCTCCATGGCCTCTCCGAACTCTTCCCACGCCCAAGTTCTTGCCTCGGCGACCAGCCGAGCCGCCTGCCGCTTCGACTGCCGGTACACATCAGCTGCTTCCAGAGTCCCACAGGCCAATAAAGCCCGGTAGGACTCCTTCTTCAGCTTGACGGCTTCCCTCACCGCTGGTGTCCACCAGCGGGTTCGAGGGTTGCCGCCGCGACATGCACCGACAACCTTGTGGCCACATCTCCGACTAGCCGCTTCAACAACAAAGGCGCGGAACATGGTCCATTCAGACTCAATGTCCCCCGCCTCCCTCGGGACGTGTTCAAAGCTCTCCTGGAGGTGGGAGTTAAAGCTCCGTCTCACGGGGGACTCTGGCAGATGTTCCCAGCAAACCCTCACAATACGTTTGGGCCTTCCCGGTCGGACCGGCTTCCTCCCCCACCATCGGAGCCAACTCACCACCAGGTAGTGGTCGGTGGAGAGCTCCGCCCCTCTCTTCACCCGAGTGTCCAAGACATGCGGCCGCAGGTCAGATGAAACAACAACAAAGTCGATCATTGAACTGCGACCTAGGGTGTCCTGGTGCCAAGAGCAAATATGGACACCCTTATGCTTGAACATGGTGTTTGTGATGGACAATCCATGACGAGCACAGAAGTCCAACAACAGAACACCACTTGAGTTCAGATCAGGTGGGCCATTCCTCCCAACCACGCCCCTCCAGGTCTCACTGTCATTCCCCACGTGAGCGTTGAAGTCCCCCAGCAGAACGAGGGAGTCCCCAGGAGGGGCACTCTCCAGTACCCCCTCCAAGGACTCCAAAAAGGGTGGGTAATCTGAACTGCTGTTTGGTGCATAAGCACAAACAACAGTCAGAACCCGTCCCCCCACATGAATGCGGAGGGAGGCCACCCACTCGTTCACTGGGGTGAACCCCAACGTGCAGGCACCGAGACGAGGGGCAACAAGTATGCCCACCCCAGCTCGGCGCTTCTCACCAGGGGCAACTCCAGAGTGGAAGAATGTCCAGCCCCTCTCAAGCCGATTGGTTCCAGAGCCAGAGCCATATGTTGAGGTGAGTCCGACTATCTCTGGCCAGAACCTCTCAACGTCGAGCACAAGCTCAGGCTCCTTCCCCACCAGAGATTATCAAGTTACAATTTAAATAATGAGATGACAAATCTGCTTCCTTATTTTGTGCAAGAAAAAAAACAGCAGTGTATCTGTGTTGTGCAATTATACACTGTTTAAAGTTATTTAATGTCTCATAAATAACCCTCTGTCTGTTAAGTATTGTCTGGCTATGATCAGCTCTTAAGCTGATATCAGGACAATGATTGAAAGGATGAATTTGAGCTCTGGCGATCTTTTAACAGCAAACTCTGCACACACATAGAATAAAGGAGTGACAACTTCTTTTCAAGTTCAAGAATTTAATAACAGAAATAAAATGAACATCCAGAGAACATCACTATATAATGCTGATTATCTGAATTAACACAGTATTTCAATTAACAAATCCTCTCTACTAGGCTAGTGAAACTTAACTAAACTACTAAGCAAATTGAAGATAAAATGAAACTAAGCTAAGGAACTATGTACATGCAAAAACAAACAAAACACAAAACAAAAGTGGTTGATCATAATCAGAATAATTCAGCGAATACTGTTCACTGCAGATCTGATTCAAAAGCATGGAATGGAGATAAATTAGCTTAACTAATTTAGAAAACATTTGGCATGTGTTTAAATCCATTCACAATGCGAATCCTGAGTTAAACAAAACATTATTTGATTAAATAATATTTTGTTTAAGTTAAAGAACCAAGGTTCATCTTAAAGAAGGTGAAATGGGGTTAAATTAGTTTAACTAATTCAGAACATTTGGTATGTGTTTCAACCCATTCACAATGCAAATCCCAAGTTAACCAGAACATTATGTTGAGTAAATAACATTCTAAAGACTGATTTGCTCAGTAACACGATTACTTTAGGAGCGCTTGAATTTATCAATGCAATGATACCTCCGGGAGGTAGGGGGCGCTGTGGCACTTGGTCGCTAAAACCGGTTACTCCTAAAGTTATCGAAATGCCTTCAAATCGACATTAATATTCAATATTAATGCAAGAATAAGGCTCATAGCTCTATCGAACAACGGTGGAGCGAAACAAACAACTGTTATGCTTTAAAACAAGCTCCTATGTTTATCTCCGTTAGCTTATTCATTGTTTAAAACCCATGCAACGCCTTATACAAACATTTCCCAATGATGACCATTGTAACCTTTCCCTTTTTGGGTTTCTCTGCCCAACCTGTTGGTTCCTCGTGTGAGTTCTGTTAGAAATATGTGAATGTAATCATTTTCTTTTTATTTAGTTACAGGCATTTAGTCTGTTTTAAAGAGCTGGCTTACAGGAATGTTCTATTGTTTTAACTTCACACAGGGAGAACAGATGCTTCTCCCAAACGAGGAATGTCTTGCTGTATATTTTAATCCTATACGTCTTTGTATGCCAAACCCCATGTTGTAAACCCCCCTTGTCCCTTCTTTTGTGTTTTAACCCCCATGTTGTGAACTCCTGAATCCTCCTGTCCCCTCCTTAATGTCCGACAATAAAGGAGAAAGACAGAAGTAGCTCGAGGCAGGTGAGCCAGACTTTCAGGGAGCGCTGTTCTCTGTCTGAGCCGTCTGCCACCGCTCTGAAGAGAAGTCTAAACTTGTGTTTGTTTGGTTTTCATTCCAGGATAAGGGTTTATTTATCACAACCCTATCAAGTTCAGTCCACTTTGGTCATCCAGGGATAGAGGAGAACCGTTGTTCCTTCAGCAGTGGCTAAGCAGGTCGGAATCGGCCTGGTCAGAGGCTCTGCAGTCCCTGATCTCTCAGCTTGTCTGGTGAGGGAAGGTGACCGCGTTGCCTCACCAGCACCTTGGAGATTTCTCCAAGGTGCTGGACGGTGCGTCCTTCAGCCCCATTGTGGTTCAGGCCCGTCTCCCTCTCCTCCTTTTGTCTCAGGGAGAAAGGAAGGTGAAGAAGGGGTGGCAGCCCCCCTCTCCTCGAGGGCTCCAGGAGAAAAGTGGTCATCTGAGAGTCTGGTCAGAAGTGAGTGTCTGGTCAGAAGTGCTCTGACCTTTTGTCTGTGGGGTGTGGTACAGTAGGCACCCTGCTGAGAGAGAAGCCGTCCCAGCTGAAACTCTCCTTTGTGGCTGTGTGGTCAGAATTCAATCTGACATCAATTATTTCATCACGGGCTTTAATATGGCACATCTGTAAGCTCTGGGAGGAGAATAGAGGTGTTGAAAGGTAAATTGGTCCCTGGATCACAGCACAAATAGGTGGACTTTGAAGAGTATTGCCACAGATCAATGTGCCTTTTTCTCTGCTTTTATGCACCAGCCTGGAAAATCGGAGGTTGCTGCTCTCCATGCAGCAATTAAAAGCCAGAGAGGAGCAGTGTTGTATAGTAACGAAGTAAAAATACTTCACTACTGTACTTAAGTATATTTTGGAGTACTTTATACTTTTCTCAAGTATAATTTTTTTGGATTACTTTTACTTTTACTTCACTATATTTCCGAACTTAATTGCATACTTTTACTCCGATACATTTTCAATGTTTGGTTTAGTTACTCGTTACAAAAAAAGTGTCGGTTTGGCTCTGCCAGACGTGCGTACATGCACAGGTTCGCTCCGTTTGAAGCGCTCGCCGTGTCATTTCAAAGTTGCTGTGCGCCAGCGGGGGCGGGGCCTGGCGCTCCACGCAGCCAATCACTAACGCGCCTGGCCTTTGATTGACAAGGTAGAGACCCCCCTTTAACTCCACTCTCATTGGTTGTGCTGTCTTAAATCCCGCCTTCCCTCTTCCTGATTGGCTGTTTTCTATTACGTGTGTGCGTGCATGTGCGTACGTGCTTGGAGCACGAGATTTCTGGGATACAGCGGTTACCACAATTAATACTAGACTACGAAACTAGTCCCAGTTAAGAAACATAACAAAATATTATCTGCACTAAAATAGGTGAAAGCTGCTTAATGCAGTTCTAATCAGAAGCAGCAGAGAGAGTTTTGAATTGTTGAACTTGAGAAATGTAAGTAACCAACGTTAATATCTCAAACTAGCATTTAATTTTGAAGTATAAAACATTTTATCAACAGAAACCTAATCTCCTCTATAAAACTAAATATTCTGTGCCAGGCAGGAGTTCTGAAGACTGCTGGATAGATGGAAAAGCAAAGACTGTAGGTCATAAAAATTCAGATTCTTAGCCACAGCCGTCTGAAAAAGGTGAGAGTGTCACTTTTACCAATATTTCGTTGCTATTGTTGCTTTCATTTATTTTCGACCATTTGAGGCAGTTCAGGCATAAATAGCAGGTGTAATTTCTTTTGCATAAGAACACTAGATGCTGCCTAAACATCTGCTACTCTTGTTTAGACCTTTGCGTAGTTATAATAGTATGATTAGGGTTCCACAAAATAATAGTGTTATTCTTTTGACTATTTCTACTTCTAGAATTAGGATAAAGACAAATAAAACAAAGGAACACAATTTACAGTGGTTTTATTGTTCATAGATTTCCACACTGTCCATTAATAAATTATTATAAACCAGGGCCGGAGCTAGCAGATTCAGAGGGCAGAGAATTCCCAAAGTATCTAACATATTCTACCTCCTGCAATGGAAGGGAAACATTGTTATGGGCTGGCTGATATACAGCAGGTAAAAAAGGCCATATTTTGGCTGCAGTGTTTGCTGTTCTCTTATGAAGAAAAGATCATCTAGTGCACTAAATTCAATAGATGGGTTGAAAATATCCAGTATAAAATACAGAGATTTGTGTGTGGTGTGTTGGCGGCAGGTGTAGAGGGGGGGCCAAAAAGACTGTGTTGTCCCGGGCCCTAGCAAAGCTGTCAGCTGGCCGGCCTGCAGGTGTATCTATTAGCAGGTTTACCACTTCCTGTAGGTTAACTAAGCCTGGTTTATCACTTCCTGTAGGTTAACTAAGCCTGGTTTACCACTTCACCGTGTTGTTAGTATACACCCCCTCTGCCTGCACTTGGTTGTGTGTTGGTTGTTTAGCACTGACCTTACTTGAAGAAGGAAAACTGAAAGCTTACAAAAAAGTTGTATTTTCTGTCTAAACTTGGTCTAAATTTCTCCTGCACTTGGTTGTTTATATTATTTTAAGTGAATTTGACTTTCAAAGTTTACCAAAATCTAAAAAATGTCATTCAAACTGCATGTGCTTTGTTTTACTTTTTACTTATACTTTTCATTATACGGAGCCCGGGAGAGCTCACTTTAAGTGATATTTTTTTTCAGGTCGTGATCATTTGTGAGCACGTTTTCCTTTAATTGAGCCCTCGAATTAATAAAACGTGAGCACGTTTTCCTTAAATTTATTCACCTTATTTTTGACGGAAACATGGAGCCAGCGAGTTGACGTTTGTTTGGGCGATACTTCCGGCGCGTCACTTCCTGTCACTGGGTAGCTTGCTGAAAAGCGTCATTATGACTTTGAGGAAGACCGGGATCGTTTGTCCGATTAGAGGCTGTCATAATAACGGGTGTAAAAGAAAGGTTTACGTGGAGCAGGAGAGTTTTAATCATCGACCGTAAACAACAGCTGCGGATACGAGGCGCCCTACTTCCTTCACCCCCAGTCGAAGAACGAGGAATCCCTTCGCCTGTGGTTAAAAGCTTTAAAGCTGAAGAAACCACCGAAGCGACCGTATGTTTGTTCTTTTCATTTTGTGGACAAAAGACCGACAGAAGAGCACACGATGCCAGAAAAGTGTCTGGGCTACGAAGTTCCATTAAAAACTAAATCAAGGAGACGTCAAGAGGAGGGGAGACAGGTAAGCTAATGGATGTTTACGCTAGCTAACTTTAACTCCTTAGTTTGTGCCGCTCCTGATAAAACATATGCTTTCACATGAAGACAGCCGCCTTTAGCTTTGTTCTCTCTGTAAATTATTATCTGGACATGTTTCATCCCTGCTAGTAGGTCTATGGGGTTCCGTTTGTAAAGTTATACTATGACATAAAAGTTAGGGTTCACTATTCATATTTTGTTATTCATAAATCTATACAAGTCACAGTTCCAAGTTAAATATTTAAATAACAAGCCTAATATTTAGCCCCAAAGTAAATGTTTAGTTTGTAAACCAAACATTTAATTTGGAGTTAAATATTTAATTTGAAAACTAAATGCTTGGTTTGCATCTTAATATGTAGATTACAAACTAAACAGTTAGCGTTGTAACTAAATATTTAGATGGGAACTGTGACATTTACAAATGTATAACATGGTGAAAATCTGACTTTAAAAATGAAAACCCATTTTTTTCCTCTTATGATCTTAAAGAACCCAAAATATTGCAGTTAGAATTTAACTGTGTAACCTTACAAATGAAATCCCAGGTAATAACCCCAGGTGTTTAAAAAAACTGGAATGTGTGATATGAATATTTGAATGTGTAATGATACAGGTGTTATTAGCTCTATTAGCTTGGTGTTTACATAGTTTTAAGTAGTCTTGACATGTTTTATGCTGTCTGCTAAACTGATTGTGCAGGCTTGTGTTTGACAGATGACCGCCGCTGTGATGCAGAGGCTGACCGGACCGCTCCATAATCAGTCACCTATGAATAAAGATGCTGACACTACAGGCATCGATGATCACACATAGGAGAAAAGAATAAGAAGAATGCATGTGGCTGGGAAAACACCTGGTGCTGGTGTATCTTCGTCCTGGCGATGAAGTGACGGCAGACAGAGGCTTTACCATCAGAGATGTGCTGTTTGAGAGGAGATTTAACCTTGTTCTACCAGCATTCACTCATCAAGGAGAGCAGTCCTCTGATGAGGATGTAACTGCCACAAGGAGGACTGCAAATGTCCACATACATGTGGAAAGATTTATCAGGAGGCTGACAGTTTTCACAGTAATCTCCCAGATTGTAACCATGGTTTATAAAATAGACCAAATCTTTAGAATCTGTGCAGCTCCTGTGAGCATGCAGGAGAAATCATGAGGAAGCAGGGAAGTTTACATGTCAAAAAGATCCTGATTATATTTTACTGTAAACCAGAGGAAATATAATACACAAGAATGTGTTTTGGATTTCTGCTTTTAAATATTCATTATTTAGCACCTTGAGGTTTTACATATTGGAGTTACTTTTCATTTTTAATAACTTTAAGTATTGTATATCTTTATTTCCAGACTATTTAAATGTTTACTTAAACAAAAATTGTGCCCAACTAAAATGTGGATTAATAAATTTTGCAATACATTTCAGTTTCTTATGTAATTTGCATTTATTCATATTTTGATCAAGTGGATGTTGACTTAGCACATGTAAATAACTAAATTGTATCTTATGTACATTTCACATATATAGTATATTTGTAGGCCATTGCTCCGGTCGTCTCGGTGGAGCCGGTTAATGTAGTCAGGATCCAGCAGAGTGAACGTCGGACTTGCTTTGGCTTTAATGGACATCAGCCTCCATGAATACCAGGTCATCCTTGTTGATATTTATTAACACCGATCCAACTTTTCCACTGCGGAGGTTCGCTTCGGTAAAGTCGTACTGCAGAGCCGTCCGCACCAAGTGACACACAAACAGGTTAAAATGTCCTCGTACGTTATATAAGGCCACTTCTTTGTGTCATCCTCTCAGTCATTAATAGTTTGAGGCTGTGGCTCTGACCTGCCACTTCGATCGCTCTGCAGTTTTTGACAATATTGCCGCGACTTTTTATCATTTCATTCAAGCTAATGTTATTTGGCCGAGGGAAGCGCTGAAACGGAAGTTGGACCCTTAGTTACTTCCGCTTTCGAAAATAAGGTTTTAATTATTCATGGGTGCGTTTTGGTAGATCGAGATCTCGAATATACTATAACGTGCTCATGTTTACATGTGTCAAGACAATATTGAGTGCACGTTTTACATATTGTGGCCACGTTTAAGTAGATCGTGCACACAATGTTCTATAACCATGTTCCCTAAATTGTGCCCTCGTTTTACTATGCTTAAAATGAGAGCTCAATTTAGTTAAATGAGCTCACACTATAGTAAAACGAGAGTACAATATAGTAAAACGAGCGCTCATTCTCTCAACATGCAAAACATTTTGCGATGACCCCTCTAGGGCTCCGTATCATTACATTACTTGAGTACATCTATTTTTACAGTAATTTTCATACTTAAGTACAAGACATTTCAGTCAGTGACTTGGACTTTTACCAAAGTCATATTTTGGAGAGGTACTTATACTTTTACTTGACTCCGAGATTTCAGTACTTTATACAACACTGGAGAGGAGATAGCTTCACACATGCTTCGTGACCTCATTACAAATGAATCATGATGCGCAAAACTACCGGTGATCCGGTCTGGATTACTGTTGTGTTCTATTCTTAAATCTAAAGGCACTTCTCCTACTTCTACCTGCATTGCTTTAGTTGGTGTTGATCTTATTGTACCAGAACAAATCCTTAGTAATTTTTTTGTAATTTTTTATTAAGGATCCCCATTAGCTGTTGCCATGGCAAACAGCTAGTCTTCCTGGGGTCTTAGTGCTTAATTAATAACTCTTTCTATTTTCATTGAAATAGTTTTAGCTGCTGCTCCATATACATAACACCCATAATCTATTGTTGATCTCATTAGGACCTTATAGATATGCATCAGTAATTGTTTACTTGCTCCCCAATCTTTTACTACATACTACTCTCATCAGATTTATGAATTTCTCACATTTTTTTCTACTTTTTCTATATTTGTTTTCCATGTTCCTTTTTGGTCTAGCCATATACCCATTTTATTATTTAAATTATTTAAATTGACTTACTGTCTCCATTCTGTGACCATATAATTTCAGACTTTGTTCATCTATCCTTTTCTTCTTTATACATATCATATGGCAAGATTTACTTGATGAGAGCTTAAAGCCCCAATTAAAAGGGCGACTGTGGCTTGATAGGCTGAGTAGTCGTCTGGCAATTTGAAGGTTGTGGGTTCCATTCCAGCTTCCCCTTGCCACTTGTCGATGTGCCCCTGGGCAAGGCACTTAACCCCAATTTGCCCACCGAGCTGCGTCTCTGTGTATGAATGTGTGTGTTAGTGAGAGCGATTGGGTGAATGTGGCTATAGTGTACAGCGCTTTGGGTGGTCAGCATGACTGGAAAAGCTATATAAGTTCAGTCCATTTACCATATGACCATTGTTCAATTTTTCCTATTCCTCTTTGATTTTATTTCTTACTGTTATGGAATCTCGTCCTCTTGTCCAAACGGCCACATTGTCAGCATACAAAACTGAACCATCCAAATTCATTAAAATATCATTAATCGTAATATTAAATAATACTGGACTAATAACACTTCCTTGTGGGATTCCATTGTTGATTTAAAATTGCTTTGATATTTCAGATCCTACTTTAACTCTGAATCTTCTTTCTCTAATCTAAAACCCAATTATAAAAATCTACCTCTAATTCCCATCATGTTTATTTAATCAATAATCCTTCCCTCCACATTGAATCATAATCCTTTTCAATATCAAAGAACACAATGCTCATTATTTCTTTCTTTTTAAATGCTTTCTCCATCTCATTACTCACTTTCCCAACAGCATCCATTGTAAAACGGTCTTTTCTAAATCCACTTTGATATGGTGCATATAATCCTATTTTCTCAAGAGTGTAATTAAGTCTTCTGACTAGTATTTTCTCCATCCACTTGCATAAATGTGATGCCAGGGCAATAGGTCTATAATTGCCAGCATTATTAGGATCTTTTCTAGGTTTATTAAATGGCAATATTAACACACTCTTCAATTTTTTTGGTATTTTACCTTCTTTCCATATTTTCTTAAATAACTGTAATATTATCTCACGCACTTTCTCAGGTGAAACATGATGTAACCTTACTTATCTTCTGCTGTTGCACTATTTCTAATACCCTTTAACACTATTTTTAATTCATTCATATTGATTTCTGCGTCTAATGTACTTTCCTCACTTTCTTTAGTTGTTGTTGTCTATGACTATCATCTAAACCAGGGTTTCCCAAAGTGTGGTGCGAGCTGCCACTAGGGGGTGCACGAGGCAAAAACTGTAATGGCGTCTGACCGTGTTTTTTCCCCCCCACACAATAAAGAAGTGTAAAAAAGCATTTCTTTTGTAAAGCTCAAAAAACTGTTAATTTAATCAATAAATAAAAATGTATTGTAATGATCCTTATTAGACTTTATTGCTAAATACTGTTGCACACTTACTGTTCCTTTAAATCAGATTACTTCGGGGTCATAGCGGAAGAAATGTGTGGCTTCCGGGGAGAGGAGTCGGCGGAGTGCAAGCAGTCCCGTCCTGTTCGTCCTAAAATAAAGTGCAGCAAAGCCTCGTCTGGTGCTTGGGTGTCATAACGGAACGATACATTATTAACACGAAAATGTTAATAAACTGTATTTATTTAGAAGAAATCTTCTTTTACGCTTCATTTTAAGATGAAAAATCAGCATTGTGATGTGTATGCGCATATGACTTGTGGTCTGTGCTTCAATAGTTCTCGCAAATATGCTCAATAGGCTGAAATCAGGGGAACAGGTGAGACATCTAAGGTGAAAGTTAGTCATTTAAGAGGAGAGGAAAAGAGTGAAAAATCAGAGGAGAAAATCGCAACGGATCCGGGAGAAGAAAAACGAGCGCATCAGAAAATGTCTCTTCCTCTCTCCTGGCTTTACGTCGTTTACGTCAGCAGAGGAAACATTTAATTCGGGCCGAAAGTTTTATTTACGAGATTAAATTGAGTGTCTCGGTCTCTATGGATCGCGCTGCGCCTACAAACAGCGCTGCTGCTCAAGGTGCCACGACTATGAACCGGTGACAAGCTCTGACGCGCATGACACTCATACCGCTGTCGTTACCGCTGCTCCTGGAAAAAAATAAAACGCTGCTCCTGGGGGGATTTTTTGATTATGCTCACGTATAGATGTGTAATACTTCTCATGGCGAATCAGACAGGCGCAGACTGCGCCGTGCAGATCATTTTAAAGAGGCGGTTTTAGCGCATATTCAGAAAGAAACGGGCTGTGGGGAGCCGAGGTGTGTTGCCGTGGGCGTGTTTACCTGCTGAAGGTAACCGCTGTGAAACAATCAGAAAGATTTCTCTGATTAATAACATCTTTATGGAGCGCTAGAGTTATTGTTACTCTGTGCTGCTCCACCAGTTCTCTCTCTCGCTCGCTCGCTCGTCATCGGACAAAAATCAAACTGCTTCGTGTTTGTATTTTGCGGCGTGAAATTGTGCGTCATACTCAGATTTAGAAGCGTTGTTACGACGTTTGAGTTGTAACTGCAACCGTTTATATATATATATATATATATATATATATATATATATATATATATATATATATATATATATATATATATATATATATATATATATAAATCTTGGGGGTGCGTCAACCCGGCTGGGACATGGAAGGGGGTGCGCGGCTAGAAAAGTTTGGGAACCCCTGGTCTAAACGATCCCCACTATGCACACTAGCAAATTTCTTTCAAAAAACATTAGCTTTTTCTTTATCTGTTACTACAATTGTTCCATCATCCTCTAATAGTGGCATTTTAACAAATACTTTTTGCTAATAGTCGTTAGCCGCTTCCTCGTTTTATCCCCTGCTGCGCATGCGTAGTGTCGTACTTCCGTTGTTATAAATATAGACAAAGGGCTTTATTTACTAACAAACTGAGTAAATCAAAGAATAAAACGCCAACAGAACGTGATACTCTTTCATAAATACATTGTATGCAACCAGAGTGATTTACTGGCGTATAAATAAAAAAAAAAAGAGTCAAATAACGTGGCTATGCGCCTTTAAGGGTATTCAGAAGAAGCCTCAGAGCGTTAACGTGATGACGTGAAAGCTAGGTGGTGACGTCACCGCGCTCCGTCAGCCTGTGTTGATGTTTTGGAGAACGGGAAGAGGGAGACGCGTTTTGTTTTTGTTCAAGTCAAACCGTCGAAAGGAGCCGAGGGGACGCTTCTTTCTTCTCCTCCGGCTCGTCTGAGGGTCTTAGCTTGGCGGTAGGAGCCTAACGGCCGGTCCGGACGGTGAACAGGCCGACGCTTTTGATCCAGAACAACGGAGCTGTCCCCATCTCTCACCGCCTCCCTGCTCCCCTCACACCGACTCCACCATGACGATCCTCCCGAAGAAGAAGCCCGGCTCCGCGGTCGGAGTCTCGGACCACACCGATGACAGCGACCGTCGGAGTGGCTCTGACCCTCACCAGCACACGCACCCCCACTCAGGGAGGACCGGAGCCAGACCGAGGGCTTCGCCTCCTCCGTGGTCCTACCAGGGCGCCCCACCTTCAGCCAGAGACGACAGGCGGAGCATCGAGGCCAGCTCCCGGCCTCAGCAGGCCTCTCCGCCGCCTGTTGGTTCTGTGTCCCCCGTGGGGCCAGGGGACGGGCGTGACAGCAGCGGAGGGATGGTGACCGGCTCTCGGGGGGAGCTGGTGGTGTCTGCCGGCGTGGTTGGATGCGGCGGGGCGATAGGAGGCTGTTGCTCCGGGCCCGGCCTGAGTAAGAGGCGGCGGCAGGCAGGAACCTGCTCCGGGGGGGTGGTAGCCGCTCTGGCCGGGGGAGGCCAGCCGGGAGTGACCGGCCCGGGAGGAATGGGCTCCAGCCAGGACACGGAGGAAGGAGCCGGGAACAACAGCGAGGATGAGTATGAGAACGCGGCCCGGCTGCAGTCCGTGGACCCGGCCACCGTGGAGCAGGTAGGGAGCTAGCTATGCTAACAGCCGGCTAACGCGGCTACACGGTGGCGTTGTGGAGCTTTTATGGCTTTAAACTGTGTCTACACCGCCAGCTGTATCAGCTAGAAACCCTTTTCAGAAGCAGGCCATGAAGTTTGATTCGATAAAGGCTCGTTTTTCCTGGACACTGGCCTGTAAACACCAAATTATGTAATTGTCAATACAATTCGGGTCAAAGTTTAGCTGGATTTCCCGAAGTTTCAGGTTGCTATAGTAACGGCGGTGATGCTGCTGACAGGTAACTGCACAGGTACAACACCCAGGCACGGTTCTGGTCCCTGGTCCAACTCCCTGGGGTCCTGCTGTGGTCTGGCGGGACAGTTTCCCCCCGCTGCTCAGCTTCACTGCGTCTCTGTTGTAGGAGGGGAGGATGGAGGCTGAATGTTCTGTATGTTCTGTATGTTCTAAGGTTGATGCCTGGAATGAGAAATCAGGTCGTTGTTATTATTCCAGCACAAACCTGCTGGGAATCCTTGGAGATCTACTTTCAGCAGTTTGATTGATCAGAGGCTGAGCTTTGGGATCTCTCCCTCTGTAGGTGTCCACAGAGCAGCAGGCTGGTCCCTCATCGGTGTCGCATGATGAGGTGAGGCTAGTGATGGAAAATTTAAAAGATAAATGAGTAGTCATTGTGGATTACTTTTATAAAATTTAAGTCTTGATTAGTTAAAGTGGCACAACTCAGTGTTGTGTTGTCTGAGACCCGGCTCAGTAAACATTGTGCACCAAAATGTTCAAATGTATAATGCTTAAAAATTTGTATATTTGAGTCTGGAAATGTTTGGAATTTAAAAAAAGGACATTATGTTGGAATCCTGAAAATAAAACATCAGATTATTCTGGGAAGTGAAGAGCAGCGCTGTCGTTCCAGACACTGCATGCGTGGTAGATCTGTATATTATAGCTGCATGAGAACATTGCTGTGAGTTGAGTAATGGGCTGAAAAGGTGTCAGCGAGACGTCTGACATGCAACAAAGCAGCGGATCATACAGATACACTTTGAATTGGGTTTATTGAATCATTTTTCATTTGACTCACATTGAAAATGGCCGTGGGGATCTCTGCACGTTCACATCCGGAAAAATGTGGAAACTATTTGTCTCGTCTGATTCCGACGTGGTTTTTCTTTGCGTCCCCCCAAGGACATCAAAGGCAATTTTGACTTTCACGTTTATTAAGTATTTAACGTCTGACTTTTTGTCAAACAGAAACTTACCAGTTCAATTAAATGTCTGAAATTCTTACTTACTAAAAGATTACAAATGTACAAAAACATTTCCGTATTTACATTTAACTCCGTTTTATTTATATAGCACCAGTTAAAGACACACGTCATCTCAAGGCTCTTTATAAAGTCAGACTCCATCAGATCCTCCAGGTTGGTCAGAAAGTTTCCTCTCTAAGGAAACCCAGCAGGTTGCATCAAGTCTCTCCAAGCAGCATTCACTCCTCCTGAAAGAGCGTAGAGCCACAGTGGACAGTCGTCTGCATTGTTGATGGCTTTGCAGCAATCCCTCATACTGAGCATGCATGAAGCGACAGTGGAGAGGAAAACTCCCCTTTAACAGGGAGGAGAACCTCCAGCAGAACCAGAACCAGGCTCAGTGTGAACGCTCATCTGGCATCTGGTTACATTACAGGTGTTTATTCAGACGGTAGTTAATGGAGAAAGAGAGGAGGACCAGTCTGCTAAAAAATTGTCTGTAAAATTATAGAAAAATATCAATTAATCTTTATGAGAAATTCTTAGAACCAAAACGTATCATTTTAGTTTTATAGTTTGGAATTGCGGCTAAAAAGAGGTTGTTTTTTTGAGCTGTTTGATGGTCATCATCCATCATCTCAGGGAAATATTACCCGTTTGGGGCATCAAAATATAGAACATCTCTATAAACCTCAGGGTGGACAACAACACCAGAACAGCGAGATGCTTCCCCAGCAGCAAACTGGGTCACCAGGGACCTGAAGGAACTGCTGACCGAGAACAGCGAGCCTTCAGGGAGGAACTATTGAGGAGAACACAGAAACAACCTGGAGTCCAGATTAGAGACCAGTGTGGTCAGGGATGAGGACCATCACAGGCTTCACGCAGATGGAAGTCTGGACACGTTCTTCTAGAGGTTCAGGAACCTGCTGCCCACAGCTTTCCTGTCCCCCCTCAGAAGGTCACCCATGGACCCTCCTGCTTCCACAGGTTTATCTTCAGCCTCCAGCTGGAGGAACGCTTTGCAGCATCGCGTGGAAACAATCATCTCGTCTTGAATGTGAATAAAACAAAGGAGATGATTGTAGATCTCAGGAGAAACCGGAGCAGCTCAAACACTGTTACCATCCTGGGAGAAGAAGTGGAGGAGTATAAATACCTCCATGTTCATGTGGACAACAGACTGGAGACCCAGCTGGGAAGCCAGAGCAGACTGGAGCTCCTGAGGAAGCAGAGGTCCCTCAGCAAGAAGCTGCAGATCTTCTGTCTCTTGTGGAGAGCGCTCTCTTCTAGGTCCAGGCAACAAAATGAAAATTCACCCACAGCATCATTTATGATAATAACGACGTGATTACGCTCCATGTCAGTGTTTACAGTATGTAGAAAAGTGGTTTTAATCTTATTTGGCTGTGTAACGTAGGCTGTGCTCCCTACGGTCTGTGGTCGCCTGGCTCCAGCCCATCCACTCTGTGACAGGAGGTCAGGCTGGGAATGACGGTCAGACTAGTTAAAGCGCTGCACAACTACCAGACATCTACCGGTTTTTAATTTAGATGTTGCAAGTTTGAGTCTATTAACTTTAAACGCTGCCTAAACGTATAATAAAAACAAAGTAACTGTTTCCATGCACTACTGACCAGCCTGTGAGAAGAGCTCCTAGCATCCCTGAAACATGACATGGAAAGAAATGACAGCAGGATTTTAACTCACTGACCCACAGGAACCACAGCTTTAGCTTAGCTGTGTTTACTAGAATCTAATGTCTTATTTGATCAGAACCTCAGTGGGATGGAACATGTTACTTATTTAACACAACCCTGTACAGAACCAGCAGAGCAATTAAGATAAAACAGTTAATAAAAGTCAGAGTGAAGCAGCAATCACAGAGTTATGGACTGTAGAGCAGATGGGTCAGAGGTCAGAGGTCAGGCCTGAAGGTGGAGGGTGTTGGTGGTTCTGATGTCTGGAGGCAGAGATCCAGAGTCGGGTGCAGAGCGGGAGAAAGTTCTGCTCCCCGTGGTGCTGAGGAGGGAAGGAGGTGAAGTGATGGAGGAGGAGGATGTAAGGGTGCAGGAAGCAGGAAGCAGGGGAGGTGTGAAGGAGAACAGAACGGTAGGAGGGAGCGAGGTTCTGGACGGCCTTAAATGAGTGCAGAAGGATTTCTACTCTGAATCTAACCGGCATCCAGTGGTGCTGCTGAACCACCAGTTTTTAGGGACATTTGTCAGAGAGGATTAAACGGTGCGATCCGACTATTTTAGTTTTCTTCATCCAAATACATTTCAATTCGATCATAAAGTTTTGTGCATAGCATAGCCAAAGAGAACCAGAGCAGAGATAAAGTAATCACACCCTTCTGCTCCCAGCCCTGGCCTCCTCCGACTCTACTCTACACATGGATACACCGGCTGCATAAAACACAACACACACCTCATAATCCCAACGTTTCCAATCCCACAGAAAAGACGGGGAAGCAGGTCTGGTCTCCTCCCAGAGTGCAATGCTCGCATGCTTTGGAGGAGGTAGGTCAGAGGTGAATTTAGAGCACAAGCTGTAATATCTCCATTCACGGCTCACAAAACGTTGCATGGTTAAAAGAAACAACAAGCTACCAGAAACAGGTGCATTGAATCTGAAGAAGCTTTAGTTTGGAGGTAAAAGCTCTCAGTGAGAACAGTTAATCTCAACGTTTGGGAAGCAGGTTCCAGGAGGAGGGCACCGAGTGAACAAAAGCCTTCTTGTCCATCTCAGTCTGAGGAAAAGGGACAGAAAGAAGCAGCAAACTGTGTGAGAGAAAGTTCTGAGTCAGCATTTGTCGGTGCCATTGCAGTACAGGTGTAGCCTGGCAAAGGTAAAGCCTTTAATTACGCATGTTGGCTGGTAAATATTAGCGCAATCAGCTGATATTAGGACAGTTTACTGAATTAAAATCAATAACCTTGAGGACACTTGATTTTTATCAATGTAATAATTGGTCCTGGAAATAATTAAGACTCAAATTGGTGATTTAGGAAGCTAGAGGGCGCTGTAAGCGGACAACTGACCAGAGATGATGTGTCCGGGCCACGCAGCCATTAGCTTGATGAGTTAATCTTACACAAAACACCATTAAATCGACATTAATGTTCCTATTCAGGCTGTACTAACGCTCATAGCACTATCGGACGATGGCGGAGTGAAAGGAGAACAAACATTGTGTTTAAACCAGCCGTAGTGACGTTTGCTGGGGTTAGTAGTATGTTATTAAGGGAGGCTAATAGCGGCTAATGCTAGCGGACCTGGAAACGCAAACATTAATGTCCCATCAGTGTTAAAAACCAGTCTGGAAATAAAGTTTGTCTGCTGCGTCCTTCAGCGAGCGCTCAGACGCCACGGAGGCTCTGGAGAGAGAAGCAGGGCTGTCAGGAAGCGCTCCCTTCATGTCAGGAAGCGCTCCCTTCACGTCAGGGAGCGCTCCCTTCACGTCAGGGAGCGCTCCCTTCACGTCAGGAAGCGCTCCCTTCACGTCAGGAAGCGCTCCCTTCATGTCAGAGCAGAGGAAAACAAGCAGCTTTAGACAAACCGTAATCAAACACAGTAAATAGCAACTTTGTGACGTCATGGTGTTAAAGCGGTCAAACATTCAGCTCTTACTGTGCAGGACAGAAAATGGCGTCTTGTTGCCATGGCGATCCTGTGTAACATCAGCAGGTCATGGAGTCAGCCTTGTGTGTTTAGCTGAGAAATATGAAAGAATTACTGTAATATCTCCATTTATGCTGCCGTCTCTGATGGATGGTCAGTAGAAATATCTATAAATCAAACTAAATGAACCGTTTCAGTCTCACAGAACCAAAGCTGAACGTGTTTCTAGGCGTTTAGTAACTGAATTAAAAGGACCCAGCAACAGGTAGAAAGTCTCCTGTGCCTCTGTCAGGTGGAGCCTCCACTCCGACACATTCAGTCTACCTGGGATTCATTTGGAGCTCAGACGTCACAGAAAATGAGACATTCTAAACTCTGAGGACATTTAAAACTGCGGTGAACTGAATTAGAGCCATTTAAAGCCAAGACATTTTGTGAGAGATATAAATGCGTTTTAATTTGTAATTTGTGTTTACGGTCTATAATTTCTCCCAGCATAATGGGGTCAGCGCTCCAGGACCCCTAATTAACAAGCCTCCACTGGTTGTGGTGCTGCTTGGTAGGGGTCATATGTACCGGAACACCCCCGTTTGACCCCAGTTGGTGCTTTAGGTTCCCCCCTGCAGCTCCGCTCCCCTAAAGAGCTCTCTGTGTTTCTTCCAGCAGGAGCACTGGTTCGAGAAGGCTTTGAGAGAGAAGAAAGGCTTTGTCATCAAAAAGATGAAGGAGGACGGGGCGTGTCTTTTCAGAGCTGTGGGTGAGTCTCAGAAACAGTCGTTTCCTCTCCATGTGTGTCTGTGCAGTTCCCCTGATTACCACCAGGGGTCAGAGTCTGAGCGGGCCTGACTTGTGATGGTATAATACTTTGGTTCTGACGCTTTCCTTCTCTTATTTAGAAGACTTAGACACATTAAACTGTCTCAACATTGTTGTTCATGGAAACCTTTCTGGCCATGAAGTTTGGTTCTGCATGGAGACGCAACAACACCACAGATGGTTCTGGGACAGGACTCAGATTCACTTGAATACTTGATGAATTACAGGAAATAATAATAATAATAATAATTGAACTTTATTGATCTCACAATGGAGAATTTCACTTCTACATCTTAACTCATCCCCTCGGGGAGCAGTGGGCTGCCACTGTGCGGCGCCTGGGGAGCAAATGGGGGTTAAGGGTCTTGCTCAGGGAGCCAGAATGGCAGCTTGTGGGCGTTGAACTCAGAACCTCTGGGACCGAAGCTCACTGCTCTAACCACTAGGCCACCACTCCCCAATACAGTGTTATTCCGTTATGGTGGTCTGTAAATCAGAAAGCAGCATCAATTTAGTAAACTAAAGCTGTTACCTGTCTTTATTCTGTTCATGTTTCACCAAAACTTCTTCCTGTTTTAGTTGATTGTTAGGTCCATAGACGTCATATACGTAGACGCCTCATTATGTGCTGCCTCGCGGCCATCTTGGATGGGTCTCTCCTACTCCAGGCTGGCACAGCAGCCAACAGGAGTAAAGGCAAAAGGAGCAACTTTGCCGTATTTTCTGCAGCTTTTGGTTGCAATAACCACTGAAAGTAGATCATGTGGTGCAGATCAGCGTTCTGGGCTGAGATTGGTTCTGAAGCTGAGTTTTTACTTGGTGATAACAATGCAGAAACCCAACAGATGGACCA
The DNA here is from genome assembly GCA_037039145.1 of Fundulus diaphanus. Lineage (NCBI taxonomy): Eukaryota > Metazoa > Chordata > Actinopteri > Cyprinodontiformes > Fundulidae > Fundulus > Fundulus diaphanus. Next base: position 56,863,809 of record CM073129.1, read on the forward strand.
TAATTTTATTAATCTGTTATCGCAGTATTTCACAAATTAAGGCTGAATCTTGTTGCCAAATTAAGTTCCCTGGAGGTACAGAGTATCAGCACCTGCAAGAAGGTGAGCAAAATCCTTGTTTTTCAAGGGTCTTAAACTCCAGCCCTAGTTGCAACCAGTGTCCGAAATTAACTTCCTGATTCACCGGCCAAGTTGGCCGGTAGATGTAAAAATCAACCGGCCAGGCATATTTTTTACCGGCCAAAATATTAATCCTGACCAGACCTCAATTTTTATCAAAAATTAAAGGTGAGATTATGTTCATTTTCGGGGGGGCGTGGTTGGGGGCGTGGCTGTCTGGACCCTGGAAGTGAAATCTTTGTTTCCTGACTTTAATAAGAAAATATTGTAGTTGATTATAAAAGACACAATAAGAATTATCACATTTACATCCAGGCAATAAAAAACACTACAGATTATCATCATTATTCTATCCATGTTGGTCTCATTGTGAATGAGGCAGAGTTTCATCAAGCCTGTACAGTCCAACATTTTTCCCTCAGCTGCAACACTTAAAGCACTCAGGGGTTCACGCTGCGTCTTTACGCTGATCCAGCTGCTGGATTTTAACCTCGTGTGCTGCGCGCAAGGGATAAACAGTGGGGAAATGCATAAATAAAGACCTTTAGAGGGAAGAGAATGAATAATGGGTCTGAGCTGAAGCCCCTGATTCCTTAAAAAGTCCACACCTATATTACATGTAACGTAATTTTGCGCACCTGAATTCAAGCGCAAGGCAGCAGCCCACCGAAGCACCACTGGCTCTGTGTCGTTAAATACAAAAGAGCATTAAACACAGCTACTGACTCTCCTGTTGATTTTAATTGGGACATGTTGGTACGAGTGGAAGGACATTAAACGTAGTGATTCACGTTTTGAAGGCTGGCCGCTGATAAAAGCACCTGGCTCTGAGGGAAGGGAGGAGAGAGGCGCAGTTACAGCGCTGAGGCACTGAAACAGCACATGTAGTTAAATGCAGAATTAATAAAAACGAAACTTATAAACAGATTAATGGGCGTTTTAGACTGTATCTGGTTAGCAGATCTGTTTTCTGATCCAGCGTGCAGCCATGACTGGTTCTGAATGAAGGCTTTATCTGGGAGCTGCTCTCCCCAGAAATAAGATGTGAAAGAAGCTGATCAGCTCCGCAGAAGGCGGGTCTAGACTGAGCTCTGTGAACGGATCATCCGCAGCCCAGATGGGCTTTGTTGTTTTTATTTTATTTTTAATTTATTTGGTACAAAGATTTACTCGCCATGTGGCAGCTAGCCCTCTGAAATTCACTCGGCAAACGGGAAATTTACTCGCATTTGGCGAGTGGCGAGTGTTAATTTCGGACCCTGGATGCAAGCATGTTAGGGTAGTTATAAGACACTGGAATGACCTGGACATTTTAAACAACACTTTTCCAGGCCATTAAAACTGTGTGTATGCATGTGTGCATACATAGCACACAGAAATATGAAGAAATTATTGTTTGTGTGTAGAGAAGGCTCAGGATTGTACAAGTGAGAGAGTGAAATAAATTTAAACTTCATTCTTTGTTAAAATATAAAATGCATTTATACATTTATTATGTATACAAAAACATTTCTTTAAGAGCATAAAACAGTATTTCAGCATTAAAGCATGTATTCATTTACATATTTAATAATATGCCATAGAACATGTCTGTCTTTGCTAAATAGCATAAAACAACATTTTTCAACATGAAAACATGTTTTATGTGTAACAGCGTCCTGTACAAACCAAACCGTGTGAAAATCAGGTAAAATTTCAGGGAGTTATGATTAAGTTTAGTTTAGTTAGGCCCTCAGTACTGGGGCCGCGTGAGAGACCCATCCAAGATGGCGGCCGTACTGAGACGTCAGCTCAATAGGCAGCGCCAGTTAATGGGCCGTCTACCCATGTAATGTCCACGGTTCCGTTGGTGTGTTAATTCCAAGCTGCAGGGGGCGCTGTGCAGCTAGTGGACTGTTCAGGTTGGTGTTTGATGAGAAGCTGAAGAAATGTGGGTCACCGTGTCAGATTAGTGTGTTTCTGTTGTTCCTTCAAAGCACACACAGGTGCATTCATCTAGGTGGAGCTCGTGTGTCAGATAACAGCTATTGTGTTGCTGCAGTCATGTCTTCACGGGTGTTTTCTTGATAAAGTTGGTTTATTCCTGAGTTTCAGCCCAAACCCGCGGCCAGGCTTCACATTACAGACATTTATTTTCATGCACGGTTGCAGGAAGTGATCCAGTGGTGGTGTCTCTTCTCTGAGCCGTGTCCTCTGCTCGCCAATGTTGAATCGGTCGTCATATTTATCTGGAGCATTTCCATTTATAGAAATATTACGTAATAGATACGTATTAGGTGTAAACAGGAAATCATCCACAAATATAAGCTGAAAAGAAACTAAAATTTGCTGCAGATGGTTTAATTTTAAAGAGCTGTATGGGCGGGATTTATAAAAAGGAAAGAACTGAACAGCAGTGGTTGGTTCATATCCGCTAATAGTGGAACAAGCCTTTTGCTTTGTGGATTAGCTATTTCTGTTACTTTGGAAATTCTGTGTAGCTTCTGCTAAATTAGGTCCCACTAACATTAAAACCGCCAACAGAGATCACAGGTTTGTTCCCGTCTGCTGCGGGCATCACTGTGGCTAGGGCCACAGCTAGCTGCCAGCTGCCGGCTCTCTGCAGGTTTCCATCAGTTACAGCAGGTGAAAAGTTTGTTTGGCCTGAGGAAGAAGGGCAAGATGAGAAGTCTGGAGCTCTTTTTGGTGATGGACAGTTCACTTTGGCTCCGTTCCCACTGCAGGCAAATGTGGTCAGACGTTTTAGAAGCAGTGGGAACCAGTGACGTGCGGTAGGGTTCATAGCTGGTGAGGCACTGACGTCATCAGAGTCAGATTTACAATTATATACACTCTACAGAGTAGACTCGTTGCAAAGTGCTGAATACCTACATCACCTACATTGTGCCAAATAAATTCACCAGGAGGCATGAAAAAAATATTGATTATTTGATGAAAAAAAATATATTTGTCATTTGATTGGTAACATTTTATGAGTTATGATGGATTTCTGCATTTGTAACACATTCAAAAACTATAACCCACACTATGCACATTTCATTACGACAACAAAACATGAATAAGTATCGCTGTCTTACCTCTACTAATAAATGAAGTCCATGCGGAGCTCTTTCTGCACAAAAATATCATCATTTTCTGGTAAAAGTTCTCTTTATCTTCTTCAGATTTAAAAGTCTCTCAGTCTCAGTGGAGCTCACTGCCAGGGAGGAAAGCCTTCCCTGATCAGTCCTGTTCCAGCTGTATGTTTAGAGTCTTTTTAGTGCTTTACTTGTTTAGCAAAACTTGCTAATAATACATCCATAACTTGCTGTCACTCTACAGTTTTAGGATCAGGAGCGGTGCTCCTTGAGCGCCCCCTGCCTAGAGGCCAAGGAACTGCCGGCCTCACCTACAACCAGTTCTTTGCCTTTTATGATCACCCAGCAGCACGAAAACATGTTATCTGCACACAGTATGATGACCAAAACACAATTCGTAATCCACATATATTAAATTGTGGAAAATCAGTTCATAACTGTTTGAACAATTGAATTTATGATCTAGAGACAGGAAGATGCATCACAGAATGGAAGCCAGCGCAGTTAACATGGGATTGCGCAATCCCAGGGGAGGCCAAGCTCGCTGCGGCCTCACCGGCTTCGCTATGAAGCGCCACCAAGGATTTACATGAAAAATAGTGAAAAGTCTGTGATTTTAAAGAGAATATGATCAAAGTTGATGAAATTAGATTAAAAATTAACGCTTTATTACAAATGACTGAGTGAATCACAATTTATATTATGTTATCATTATTATATTTTCTTTCTTTCCATGATGACGAGTGAGGCCTGGCCTCACTTGTCTCCCCTGACTGCACGTCACTGGTGGGAACTCAGATCTGGCCCAAATCTGATCTTTTCAGGTCACATTTGAGCCTCTTCCATACATGGTCTGAATCCGATTCATATCGGATCTCTTGAATGTGAGTCCAGTGGGAATCATCGAGGCGGATTTGACGTCACTTTCAACCGACACATGTCACAACTTTGATGCATCAGCAGCTGGAGGCGATGGCAGTTAGCATTAGCAATTAGCGTTAGCAGTTAGCGTTAGCAAGACAGACGAGAGCTGCCACAGCGCTGCTCAGTGGAGGGACAGCGAGATTTTAGAACTCATCATTGTTCACTGAAGCGGTCACTAAACTGCCGAGGCTCAGATGTGACGCAGAGTTGACTGACGTGAGTAAATGTTCTGATACGAGGCTCTTAAAGCTGCTGTCGATCGTTTTATTTAATTAATAACTTTGGGCTTTGATCACACTGAGCTGCTGCTTTACTGTGAGGCGTTGCAGAGGGTCAGGCTCAGTCCGACATTATTAATAAGTGATTTATTAATTAAGCAAACCGGCTTTATGGTAGTTCTGCTATACCGCCTCTAGATGGTGCCACGTCTGTTTATATCTGTTTATCGCGCCCGGTGCTGGGGCTATTTTTATCCTCATAAAGGACCAACAAAACATTATCAGGATGGAGGCCTGGTGTATGTAACCTTATTTTATCATGATCAAACGGTTTTTGGTCTTTGTTTAAGAATGTAACGTGGCTATATACCTTTAAATCTGTCCCAGTAATCTACCATCAACTCTAGTCGACAGTAAAGCATCTCGATCATAAGCACAAGTAGCCAACACGGTTAAGTTTGTGCATTCATCACAGTAAAATTCACAGATTAAAAGCGTGTTTGTTAAACGTAATCAGCCTCGGTAAGATGCGCAGAGCCACATCAGTAAACCAGGAGTTTCAGGGAGGATTTGATGTGACCCGCTCTGGCCTAACCCTGACGTACGTATAAGTACTAAAACCGTGGATTCCAACAAACGATGCGAGCGCCAGCCATGGAGAGCCATCCACAGCGTGGCAGCATCAAACGGCTTGGAAGCACCAGCTCTGCATCCTCATTGCTGTCCTGACTGGCTTGTGTTTTGCCTCTCTCAGAAAAGGTGTCATCAGTTTCATTTGTGATGAAGAAAATAGATGAAAAGCTCCAGGCACTTATCAGAAGACATGTAGCACATAAGTCTGCAAGTGTTTCGTCTTATCTTTAGTCATTTATGTAGGCCTTAAATTTAAATTCCTGTCTTCTTAAGTCTTAAATTTGACTCGTTCCAACTTGCAGAAATCCCAAATTAGTGTTGGATGAACACATGAAAGACAGCAGGGTCCTTCGGTCTGGAGTAAAAACCAACAGTTTCAGTTTCTTCCTCCGCTTTCATACAAATTTGCAGCGTTATCATTAAATTTGTGCCCATGTTTCTTTAAAAACCATGAGTGACATTAAGAACTTTAACCACCTAATTTGGACAGAACCCTCTGTGGCCTAAAGTGTTTTCGCACCTCTCAGACGTTTGGCTTTCAGTTTCTGTCCGATGGTTCCTCTGAAAACACCAAGCTCAGGTCCTAGAAACCATCCTAAGTTCTCTGAAGAGTCAACTAATTCTCCGACTTTTAGCCCAAGAGATGTGTGCAGTTTGCATTAGTTGTTTTCTAGGAGTTTGGTTAAAGAAGGGTTAACCAGGTCTGACAGTTTGTAATCTGTCAGACAGAAGCTTGAACTACCCGTATGTCACAGTTTGAAAACGATTCTGTGCAAAAGAAAAAATAAAACGCAGTGAATGCTGAGTTTTCAAAAATTCTTTTATTCCTGAGACACCCTGAGGGGGGTTTATGGCTCCAGATGGTTGCATCTTTTAACCTACTGCAGGCTACTAACCAGGATAATCTACCTCTGCCTACACGCCGATGTCTACACGGCAGAAAGACGTCTTTAGTCCTCAGTCATCAGCTCAATGCTGCCTCCACCCTTCACTGGATTTAAATGTGCTTTTAATCTAGCTGCTTCCGGTTTTTCTTTTAGTGACTTTTCCTCCTGTAGAACTTTGAGAAGTTAAAATTGAACACATTATTATTAATAAAATGTAATTTCATGAGCAGAGATCCCTGTTGTTGCAGTCGGACGTCTGTGTTTCAGATCATTTGTGGAAAAATGTTGCTCCATGACGAGCCGTGCAGCCTGTAGGTGGCGCTGTAAGGACAGCCAGCGTTGCTCGGTGGAACGTGGCCGTTTGTGTCCGGTGACAGATAGCAGCAACCTTCAGCTGAACGCAGACACATGGGGTTTGCCTGATGTGTCGCTGTGCTTTCAGGTATTATATTAGCGATACTGGGGAGGTGGGAGATGTTACCCAGACGTGCTAACAGCTGACAGAGCTGCAGCACTCCACTGCTAAAGCATAATGACTTTATGAATTAGATGCAGTGGAAAACTATTGCTTAAAATTAACTTAACGGACTCTGGAAACTAGGCAGCACATGTAATATGAATAAAGACATCAGAAACACACTTATCCATTTCCAAAGATAAATGCGTGTCTATGTAAGTCAGCATCCGGCTGGCTGGACCGCTTTTATTCCAGCTTCCTGTGAGTGACCTGGAATATCCTGAGACTATTTCTTTTAAACGTTTTCAGTGTGTTTGCGTGGAGTTTACATCTGTTGGTTCTGTTAAAATGTTTCACAGATGATCTAGATGTTCTCATTTTAATTTAGGCTTATTTTAGAACGTCTTTTCTGCAGGATAATCCTGACCATGAAGATCTGCATTAACATTATGGACATGTTTGCTCTAGAATACCGTATTCTTTGGACCATAAGGCGCACCGTGAATTTACGTGTCTTTGTTTCTTTGTCCACATATAAGACTCACCGGGTTATAAGGCGCATTACATATTCGGCCCAAGTGTGTAATATCACTCCGCCCCTCCGGTATGGTGACCAGACCCTGCTTTGGGTGACCTGTCCCCGGAAATGTTCCCGATTTCAGTGAATCATGATGGAGTAAAAAAGTTTAGCGTAACAAGAGGTAATTAGCCGGTCCTGCCGCTGTCCCGATGTAGCAGAGCTTTGCCGAACGCACCGTCCCCGGCCCCCCGTCGGCGTTGCTGTTCAGACAAAACAAACCAACCCCCAGGCAGAGACGACCCCAGTTTTCATCAGAGAAATCTGATCTGGTCGCCTTAAGGAGGAAATACTCTGGCCGCGTAACATAAGCAGCTTATATGTGTTTTTAAAAGCGTAAATTTACACCAGACGGTGCAAAGTACGCAGCTGCGTGATTCTTTTGTCATGGGTAAGTAATTAAAAAAGCCAAATTAGCAGTACTATATGGGTAAGGTATTAAATTACCAGTATTATATCTTATGTTTTGATCTCCTAAAAGTCCGAATTTTGACCATATCTGATTAGAAATTGTATATTTTAGTTTAGCTTGTCACAGCTACATCATCCATGGCGTTTACTATCGATGACTCTAATTTTACTTCCGGAAATGAACTTTGACATAATTTATTCTATTTCCCATTTATTCCCTGCCAAACAGGAGCGTATACGTGTCTGAAATTAGAATTTAAATATAATTTAGGCGTTGCGTAGCGTTATGCTTCTGCTGTACATTTATTGCGGCGGACCCGGCTGCCATCCTTTACCGCATGTCCTCCTCGTCTCAAAGCCTACTTTGAAAAAACGAGCCTCTAGTGCCACAAAGACAAACAGAAAAAGAATGTTAAAAAAGAAATAAATATGAAGTAGGTATCCTCACCTAATGAGTGGCCCAAAGTCACAACAGAGTCTTTATAATGTTTCCACTAAATCAGATCCTTAAATTTAGGAGGTTGCGTAACTGAGCTGCGTATCTGTGTTTATTACACAGTGTTGTCTGCATAAACAGTAACGTTCGTACTGTCTGTTCTTTAGTTTCTCGTTCATTTGATTGTGTCTAATCTGCTGGGTGATGCAGCTTATTGTCTCCACGTTCTCCAGAAGGTCCTAGACTGGAAGAGACGGGATTTTAGGAGAACTAGGCCAAACTAGCAGAGGTTCTATGTTTGAAGTACCGAATAATTGGAGACCTGGAAGGGGGTTAAGGACTGATTGTTGACTGTTTTCAGTGTTTCTCATTTCAGAGTCACTTCCAACAAATGCTCTGTTAGTCCAGTTTAACCTGCTGGAGTTCCTGAGTGACGACTCAGTTTAGAGCAGGGGTGTCAAACATACGGCCCGCGGGCCAGTTCCGGCCCGCCGAACAATTTAGTCCGGCCCGGTGGCTAAATGCAGTCATTATTCAAAAAAAATTTTTTTTTTTTTCCACTGTCCTGTCTGGCAATGTGGCAATAAGAATTTTTGTCTTAATGCCAAAAAGAGCTCATCAGATTTGACTTTCACAAGTGGAGCAGTATTGCTTTTGCCATAGTGCTCCGCTTGATTTATGAATGTGAATAGTTTTATTATGATTCATGCGGGGAATAGCTCAAATGATATGGACACTACAATGGGAAAGTAGGAGAGGAAAGGAAGAACAAGAAGAAAAAAAAGGTGAAAGAAGGAGATAAAAGGAAGAGAATGATAAAACAATTATTGAAAAAAAATGTACTTCGTTTAATTGAAAATCTGCAGTTCCTATATTGTCCACGAGGGGCGCTGTGTTTTAATCAGCAGATGGTAGCACTGAGCTTCAGATGTGGAAAATTGATTTTAAATCTTTTCTTAATTTTTATCTGTTTGATGTATTTTGTCATGCAGGACAGTGTTTTTAAGTTCCAAAAAATGTGAATAAATGTTTTTCAACATTGTACAATCACTGTGATCAGTTCTTATGCATAATGCACTTAAGTAAATGTTTAACTGAGTAAAAGTATTGTTGAAATTGCACATACTTTTCTTAAAAACGCTGAGGTTATTCATAATATATTGTGTAAAAGTGAAATTCATTTAATATAAAAATCAACAAGTCCACTTTTATTAGTTCTATTTAATCTTGCAATTAAATAGGAATGTAAGATTAAATAGAGTTTACTCGTGTGGCCCTCTTGAGATCAGATTAAGCTGTATGCGGCCCCTAAACCAAAATGAGTTTTACACCCCTGGTTTAGAGCGTCTGATCCACAGAGAAATACTGACAGCAGTTGCTGAAATATGTGAGATAACAGAAATGTCTCTTGAACACAAGAACAGTCTGGCAAGATGAAATGTCTGGACAAGCAAAGGCTGACTACGTCCTCACTAGTAAATGTAGTAAATGTGAAACCGTGTGTTATAAAAATGTTTTTTTAAACATGGCGTGTTATGCCAAGATTCCTGCACTGAAACTGGTTCACTAAAAGAACAACACAGCCTAGACTTGTATCTCCTGTCTTTAGCTGGCTGATGTCAGGATGAGAAATTCTAGACTAGTGTAATAATAGCACAAACTGTGACCCAACAGACCGAATTGTTATCGTGGTTTTACAGAAGCTACTGGATGTGACTCCTCGTACTTTAGGAGTCTGGTGCTTCAACAAAAACAATGTCAGTGTTACAGAAAAGGTGTAGTCCTCTCACCTGGCATCATTTTTAAACACTGTAGACTCTTTTATTCACCAGGACAATCCTCTTGGTTTCTTCTTGCCAGTGTTTACATCCAACCACAAGCCAGGACAGCAAAAGCTGAAAACAGGCGTGGAGAAAAACACAAAGACCTCTCATCTGCGCACCTCTCTGAGGAGCTTCCATAACAGAGAGCGTATTAAGTGGCCCTTCAGGGATAATAATGGCCTGGATCATTGTTACAGAGCTTTAAAGGAAGCATACCCCACTGTCAGCAGAGACCTTCTGCTCTGCTTCATCTCATCCCAACGTTCAGGCTGTTAGGAAGTGGATGAGGCAAAGCAGACGTTACAGGCCTGCCTGGGCTGCAGAGGAGTGCGTTTGAAGCTTCGTTCCCTGGCCTGAAATCACTTTTATGAGGACCTGTGTCCTGTCCTTTCGCACATATAGCAACAACAAACTATGGTGAGGAAACTGCATAAAAAGAAGACAGACTCACGGCAGTGGGTACCCTCTGTAAGCGGGCCAACAACAAACTCACCAAGCAGATGAAGCTGAAGCTTCTCACCTAACAGCCCAGACCTCTGAGGCAGATGTTAACGGGCTCAGTTAGCATCTGCCCCGGCCTACGGGTACGAAGGTCCCCACCGCCACACAGACGGTGAAAAACAATAGGGCCAAGTCAGAAAGTTGGTCTCTTACTGTTGTATTTCTAAGGATATTCTGTAAAAAATAGGGATAAATCAGTCAAGATCAGTGTTTCTGAAACAAGACTAGACCGGAAAGTGACATCATAGTTGCCATGCCAACCTCTATTGCGCTGTCAGGCAGTCTCTCTGTTGCTGCGCTTGCATTTGACAGAAAGTGACATGTGACCGAAGTGCAGCGTTTGCAGCCTTGGCTAGTTGCTGCGTGTTGGTTTACTGGCCTAATTATGTATAAACACACTAAAACGTGAGGAGCAGCCGGTCTTTCCGTGGCACCAGACCGTTATTAGAGTCTGTGTTGGCGTCAGATGTGACCGTGTTCGCTTGCTAAGACTCTCAACGAGCTAGCAGGGTGAACGAGAACAGCAGCGCCCAGAGCGGTCGGCCCCAACCACTCATGAACTGCAATAAATGGAGGAAAACTCATTTTACACGTCGGGTAATTACAGCGGCATGGACGGGAACACCCGTAGTTATATTTCTGATGATGATATCCATAAAAATGACTCAGGAAAACTGCTGCTGCTCAGCTGAGGGTGCAAACCTTCAGCCAAACGCAGCTCTGCTGACCTCAGTCCTGCCGCCATCTTGGTTCTTCGTCTGCCTCTAAGGTCAAAGTAAAGACCCCTTTAACTCTTTTTAGCGTTGGTTACAGCTAAATGTGACCATGGTGGTCAGCGGGGGAATGTGTGCCTGAACGACTGAATGAGGGTGAAAGGCTTTGGGGTCCTGAGGATAAAGCGCTGTACACGCTTCACTACTGTACTCTAAGGTTTGTTATTTTGCCCTGGCATGGTTACAACACACATTCCTATTGTTTTAACCATGAACGTATATTTTGTGAATTTAAACGCGTCATCCATGTTCTCCAGCTGTCATGTTTTGGCTGAAGTTAAGGTGGAATCAGATGGAACATAATCTCCTGTAACTGCTTATCAGTCACACTGTGACCCCTGACCTGGTGACCCCTGACCTGGTTTACTGGAACGTCTGATTGTTGGTGTCCAGACGCTGTGTGTTTAACCGCTCACTGTGTACAGAGGAATCTCCAGAGTTTCTCCATCAGTGGATTTCCCCTCAGATCTGTTTGTTTCCTGTTTGTCCTCTTATTCAACATCCAGCTGTGTAACTTTAGTCCTAATGGGTGCCTTCTATCTAATGATGAATTAAACCCTTGAAAGTTTCTGAGTGGTGAAGAGATTTCTATTTATTTATTTTCACAGATCAAAATAGAAACTGAGAATACATCAATAAAAAATTTAAAAAAATGTGATTGAGTGTGACAGAAACCCCTTAGGGCTTATACCAAAGGTCACACCCCTAAAACAAGAAAACATCAGACAGCTCACATTATGAAAGTCCTTTCATTCAAGAGAGAAAACAGAAAAGACGTGTACAGTAACATTATTTTTACATTTTAGCTTTCAGCTTTCAGGGAGTCAATATTTGTAAAATCATACATCACTGTTTTTTTGGATAACAGTATTTTCTTCAAAGACTTTCTACCATTTATTTCTGAAGATTCCAAATATTTTCCATATTCATTCCATAGTTTTGCACCACGATGCCGAAAAGAAAATTGCACTTGAGTTTTAATACTTAATGGTAAATGAAAAGACAAAGCTTGTCTAGTATTATAAGAATGCACTTGGCAGTTCTTAACAAAATAATTCTTGAAACTATCAGGAGACTGACCTTGTTTTATCATGAAAACAAAGGTACATGTTTGATAAATATTAATTTCATAAATATTCAACAGCTGTAATTTGGAGAAAAGGGGAGCACTAGCTGCATCAACTTTAGAAAATGTTGCTAAGCGAACAAAAGCTTTTTGTAAAAGTAGTATTTTTTTAATATAACTAGGAAATGTACTTGCCCAAACAATATTACAGTATGACAGGTATGGATATATTAATGAATAATATAAAGTTACCATCGCTTTATTGTGAACAAAATTTCTAATCCTTCTCAAAATACCTAGAGATTTTTTTGCAGACTGTACCAATTTGTTCTCTCCAAAGGAGTTTATCGTCAAGTTGAACACCCAAAAAACGAACAGTGGAAACTTTATCAATTTGCTGGTTTTTAATACAAATTCTTATTTCATCAAATGTATAATTTCTGTGCCCAGCAAAAACCATGAAATTAAATTTTTTCACATTCAAAGATAACTTATTGGCTTGGAACCAGGTTGAAAATTGGGCTAGATCTCTATTCAGTTTCTCTGTAATAGTAGTCAAGTCTTTGTGAGAGATCAGAAAATTAGTGTCATCTGCAAACAAAATAGGTATTGTAGAACTTGTGACATTAGCAAGATCATTAATGTAAACTAAAAACAATAAAGGTCCTAGGATGGAGCCCTGCGGTACTCCAAGTTGTTTTGAATTTTGCTTTGAATCAAGACCGTTCATTGATACATACTGATATCTTTTTTTTAAATAACTAGTTAACCATTTATGAACAAAACCTTGAAACCCATATTTAAATAACTTTTTCAGTAAAATTTCATGATGAACAGTATCAAATGGTTTAGAGAGATCCAAGAACACTCCTATTGTACATTCATTATTGTTTAACGCAGTTAATATTCTGTCAGTAAGTTCTACAAGTGCCATATAGGTGCAATGATTCTTTCTAAAACCATATTGATACTGGTAAATTATATTATGTGTATTTAAATGTTTTAATAATCTTTTGTAAATCATTTTTTCCTAGAACTTTTGAAAAACATGGTGAAACGGAAACGGGGCGGTAATTTGTAAACATACCTGGATCACCAGTTTTAAATACAGGGATGACTTTAGCTACTCTTAAATCTGTAGGGACAATACCAGTAGTCAGTGCACATATGTGTGTCAGAGGTTTGCTTAATGGAGTCTGTGCATCTTTAACCAGAGAGGCTGTGATGCCATCATGCCCTGGAGCTGAATCTTTTAACTGCATTATAACCTCACACACTTCATTACTGTTTGGAAGATCAAAGCTATCCATCGTTTGAAATGAATCTTTAATATAATCAACTGGATCAATCGTTGTGTTTTGGATCTTGTTGGCAAGTGTGATACCTATACTTGAAAAAAAAATATTAAAATGACAAACAATTTTATCTGGATCAGACAAAACAGAGTTTCCATTAACAAAAGTTGAAGGAAACTTCGATGCAGCCTTTTTTCTTTGTAATAACTGGTTAATAGTTTTCCAAGTGTTTTTTATATTATTTAAACATTTTCTAAACTGATTGCTGTAATATTTTTTCTTAGATGCTCTCAACAAATGAGCAAATTTATTTTTATATGATTTATATGTAGCCAGGTTTAGTGGAGTTGGGCATATTTTTTATATAATTTATTTTTAATTCTAGAAGATTTTCGCAAGCCACTTGTAAACCAAGGGTTATTTTTCCTCACAACTCCATACATTAATGGGAAACGTTTATCAAACAGTTTTATGAACACTTTATAGGCAGAATTTGGTTCACTCTCATCATAAACTTCATCAAAAGAAATTTCTTGTATCATTTTTTGAAATTTGATTTTATTTGATTTACTAAAATTTCTAAAGTATTGTTTCAACTTGTCTTGTCTTCACCTTTTCATTATATTTTGCAAAATGAAAAACTGGTAAATGATCAGTTATGTCTGTAAATAATAGTCCAGACATCGTATCATATGCCAAAGTATTAAACAGTATGTTGTCGATCAGTGTTGCAGATTGACTAGTTATCCTGGTTGGTTTGTCTATAGCTGGAAAAAAATAATTAGCATGCAGCATATTTAGAAATTCATTTGTCGGACCATGGATTTCACTTTTCAAAATATTAATATTAAAATCTCCCATAATGTAACATATTTTGTCTTCTTGATTTATTTTTCCAAGAACTTTGTTCATTCCATCATTAAATTTAATAATATCAACATCACAGGGTTCCCGCGGGTCCTTAAAAAGTCTTAAATTAAAATCCGGGAAATTAAGGTCTTAAATTGTCTTAAATTTACCGTAAAGTTGCTGTAGGTATTAAATTTTCAGCCGGTCTGCTTAATGCCGGGGTTAAAGTTCTCCGTCTCTGCGACGGATTTCCGTCATTTGGAAAATTAGATCAAAAAGTTCCGCCTAGACTTTTTCAAAAAGAAACTGCTCTAAGGGTCCATGTGGACCTCTAAACCAATGAAATCTGGCAGAGCTGGGACATTAGCCAATCAGAAAGAGAGTAGGGCGGGTCTTTGCAAAGCAGAGATCTGCCACTGAGGTTTATCGGTGTTCAATCATTTTCATTTTTTAGAAGAGCGTACCAAAATGGCCACAGATGCATGAATGAAAGTAGCGCTGGTTGAAGGTTTTCTTTGGATTTATGAACTATCAACTCAGAAAGTTCAGTGGAATGAACAACTTCCCTAGGTAAGCGTGCAGTTAATTAATGAGTTGCTTTCACCTGTGGCCACGTCACCTGTCAGCGTTTATTCCCTCGCTTCCAGTAATTTAGCTGATAAACGCAGCGACTAACCAGGGATTTCCTCATGATTCGCTGTTATGTTTTGTTGAAAATTCAAAGAAAAGTAACGCGCTAGCTCAGCTAATTTAGCATGACGCGTTTTGTTTTTTTCAAGAAGAAGAAGGGTCGGAATGTGAAACAGTGCTCCGCATTTCACAGGGTCCGATTCGGAAAAATAAAATAAAAAAATAAATTGTAGGCAGGAGTTGGTGGACCTAGACCATGAAATTGAGAAGAGAGCAGCAGAGCTGCGCCACATGTCTTCAGGTGAATTTGGGATGTTACGAAACAGGGTTTCTCTCATTAACAGTCATGTAATAACATTTGTGTTTTCTAACAGTTATGTTGATTATTTGTCAACATTTTGGCTTGTGAAAGGCTGTTTTGAGGACATTAGTGAGTGAGTTTATTTTCAGTATTCTATATGGTTCCTTCATACAAAGCATTGTGTTGTTTAGTGTAATCTAATTTATGTTACGTTGGCTCTGTTCTACATCACAAAGGACCAAATAAAATAAAATAAAAAGGTCTAAAAGAAAAGTATTTTTACTTTTTTTACTTACCGAGTTTACACATTGCACACAATTGATACCAAATGGAAAAGTTTTGATTTCCATTGTAGGAGGAAATAAATTGAGTAGCCTATTCCAAAGAAATTATGAAATTTTTGGTTCTTAAATTATATTTGTTGAGGTCTGAAAAAGGTCTTAAAAAGCATTGAATCTTACTTTTAAAATGGTACAAGAACCCTGCATCAGGTGGCTTATAAATTTGACCAATCACAATATTTTCGTTTTTAGAAGTCTCAAGCTCGACAAGCATTGATTCTATATTAAATTCTTCATTATTGAGAATTAGATCATCTCGTTGAATAAATTTAAGATTTTGTTTCACAAAAATTGACAGCATGGACAGAGTTGTATCCTGGCAGTTCATATAAACCAGATTCTTTGGAACAACCGAAAATGAATGATTTAATGTAGATAAGAATGTGACTAAGTGATCATAATTTTTAGGAAGACTACGTATATTCAAATTGAGAAGAGAAAATACACTATCCTTAGATGAAGACTCCAACAAAAGATTAAATTTTTCTTCATTATATAATATTTGCAGGAACGACTATTTAGAGTACCAGAAAAGAAGTTAATATCAGGATCAAAATCATCATTATAAGAATTGTCAAGATCGTTCAAATCAAAGATGTTAGCAGCATGGTTGCTAACATGGGCTAACACTCAAAGCAGCAACAATTGCTAAACGCTATTGATCGATGCTGGTGTTTCCACAGGACATGTGTGTCTAGGATGCTTTTGTACCTAAATGCAGAGCGATGGTGACTCAGCATGAACCGTTTGAACCAATAGGAAAGTTCAGCTGGAGCCACCGTTCAACCCATAGAGGGCAGCACTGAGACGGTTTTAAGATAAATATAAAACTAAACAAGTTCACATGAAGATGTAAAAAAAAAAGTAACATACATGTAAAAAAAGTAACATTAAAGCAGCACTAGGCGGCGCTGTGGAGCTCTGTCTGTAGACCAGAACCAAACCCGGCTCCTTCCCAGCAGAACAGCCTCACCTTTCAGAGGAACATGTCTAGAGAAAGTAACTCCTGACTTTATGAAGCTGTTAGCAGGAGAACGTTTTGATCTGCTGGATGCTCTCCTACTACTCTGCTCTGACGGAGGTACTTCAGGGCAGGGAGGGCTGAGCCCAGAGGGCGGCTGGTCCCGGTCCGGTCTGGTCCGGCCATGTACCGCATTTTCCGGACTATAAGACACACTTATAGAAATCCTTAAATCTTCTCAGAAATTGATGGTGTGCCATATATCTGATCACCGTTGTTCTTACTGACTGATTTATGTGGTACAATGCGCTCATAAATCTGTTAAAATGTGTAAATACGACTTTGATTAGCAACGAAGCCACTCCGCTCAATGGATATTAGGAGCACTACGGTACACTCTTTGTGTCTACCTTGTTGAAGACTTTGTCTTTAGCTGATGTAACTACTTTCAGTTTTCAGTTTAAAACAGTTTTCAGTTAGAACCACAGAAATAGTGGGATTTCCTGTTGCCAGTCTAATTGTCTCAACAACTGACCTCGATAGACGGACCATTGAATGATGGCGCTCTGTAACGGGGCTAAAGTGACCTTCATAACGTCACCTGGTACCAGACATTCTGGTCCGGATGGGTCCAGGAGGGCCACGGCGGTCTGTCGCTTCTGATGATGACGGTGGTTCTGGTTGGTTCTCTGACGCAGATCTGCTGACATAACGCAGCGGTTCTCCCATCAGGAAACGATGGGTGGGCGTTCCTCAGAGGCGTGGCCTGTGTTGACCTGGCACCGACCTTTGACCCCGCTGCTGATCACTGACTGGGAAGCAGGAAGACAAACCTCTGAAGAAAAGCATGAAAAGCTTTGGGTGCTGAGAGGAAGGGGCGGAGCTTCAGGGCTGATGGGCTCTCTGATTGGTGGACAACCACTGGTCTGCTGGGCTGCAGTACCCAGCATGCTTTTCAGTTTAGGCGCAGACAAAACTTTATCGACACCAGTGGAGTTTCACACAGGATGACATGCTGAGGCGCCGCCTCTTTCTGAAAACCTTGGCTGTGGTTTCCTGAGTGGGTTTAGTATTAATTCTGCAGAAGCCTATCTGCTCACTAACCGCCTCACAGCTGCTCTTTTTACTCACTTCTGACGTTAAACTTCATATTTTAGGCATTTCCTGTCTGAACTCCTGCTTTTTCTGTAATTGAGCTCATTCACACGTCCACTTGTCACATTTTCAGAAATAGCATGAATGTTCCCCGAATAAAGATACTGTTGGCTTCCTTGGTTCTGGCTGGTTCCGGTTCTAAACCAGCCCACTGAACCTTTGGGACTAAAATAAACGCACAGATAATTAGCTAATAAATGTAAAATCCTACCACATAATTTTAGTTGTGCCAGAAACCGTCGTTAAGAAAGTTCTGCTTTAGAACTTTACTCGGTTCTCTGAGGTCCACTGATCTCTGGGTTGGAGGACAACATTTTAAACGTGGCTCCCTGATCTTTCTGTACAGTCTGAATATTTCCTGCACTTTCTGTATTTCTGGGCTGCAGGACTGTTTTTGTGGCATTTATGCGTTCTGTTTATCCATTATTCACGATTAATCCCTCCAGTCCACCTTCAGGCTCAGCGTCAGAGGCAGCAGGCGTTCAGACGGAGGCTGACGGCCGTACGGCCATCAGGTCACCACGCAGAGCACCGCGTTGTTTGGTGGACGTGTGTCAGGAGTAACTTCCTCTCTAGATTCTCTGCCCAAGGGTTTTTATTTTTGTCTCTTCGTTTCACTCTTGGGTTTCGTTCTGCTGCGCGATGCAAATCTGGGGTTTCTCCCTCGGAGCAGCGTCAGAACCAGCAGTGGACTGCTTTGGGTTCTCCAGCTCCTGCTTATCTACTTATCAGAACTTATCAGGTCTGTCCCTGAGCTGGACGAGTCCTGCAAGAAATGCATGTTAGAGCAGCCAAGAATTTATTTAGATTCATTAATTTGGCAGCAGCTCTTTAGGCCCCAGCCTGCTTCTGGATCACATGCAGCACTGACAACAACAAGTACCGACACAATCCATTAAATAGTAATAAAGAGCTTCTTCCAGAACCCGGTTCTGTTTGATTCGGTTCTGACTCGTTGACCAGGACTCGGGTCACGGCCATGCGGCCCAGTCTGTGACTCAGTGGGAGTCAGCCCGCTGAGGGGGATTCCCTGGGCTGACTCACCTGTGCAGGTGGAGACCGTGACGCTGCAGGAAGTTGTGACTCAGGGCCCGCCGGGCGCCGGTTCTGGGTGCAGCAGCGTCTCTGGGAGATCCACCCCTGCTGCTGCCGCTTCATCTCTGCTGCTTCTGCTTTCAGTCTGATTCTCCACCACAAGTGAGAAAGGGAAGCTGGCGGCGGTTCTGAGAATCGCCGCGGTCAGGGGTCACATGACTTGCTGGAAATCGAGCTGAAGTTAGCCTCATTTGCATACCGGGAGGAAGTGTGCGTGTGATTGGCCGTCGGCGTTTCGGCGGTTTGAGGTCGAGTGTTGAGCTGCAGAGACCTAGAAGCTGATCCCTGATCAGGTCAAATTCTCCCTGGTTCTGTCTGACGGCTTCAGGTCAAAGACTTTTATTCTTTAAGTGTAAAAGGTGTCAGAGCTAAGCGGCTAAAGCCTTCCCTGCTAACCATGTCACCTGCAGCCTCCTGCCTCTGAGGCTCCACCGTCCTGTTTGCTGTCGTCTCTGGGATTTATGCAACAGATTATGTTCCTCGCACCGGCTGCTGGTACCAGAACCTTAAGATCCAGTTAGGTTCTGCTGTGCTTAACCCAACACGGAGCCGTGCCTTGTGTTTAGGAACCGATTTCTGGCTGAAGGAGCTGCATGTATCCACAGTTGCTGTGGTTTGAGGCGTAGAGCTGAAGGGTGAATAGATGCTGCTGATGTTAGTGGCCGTCTGCTGCTGCAGCTCACAGCTGTCTGCCTGCAGCGTTTGAAAAGTCAAACCTCCAGTTAAATGTTGATCAAATGTTTGATTTCCTTTGCTTCAGCCTCTGAGTATCAAACTGGCCTCAGGAGGGAACGATGGCGTTTCTTTAGAGAAGGCGCAGCATGTCAGGATGAAGGCCAGGCTGGCTTTCATGGGTTCAGCCGTGAGTTCTGACCCGGGGATGAAGATCCTGGACAGGCAGCCGGTTCTGTCACATGCTGCCATGTTCTCAGGGTTGAAATGTTCAGCTGGTAAACGGATTTTAAATATGAACACGGTAAAGCTCTGTTTGGTTCCTCTTAGAACTACAGCTTCAGTAAGTTCTGTGGACTCCCCCTCCAGTAGAACCAGATCTGGGAGCGGTACCAGTTCAGCCTGAAGCTGAAGCGGTGTTTAGGAAGGAGCTCTTGATTCTTTAATTTAGTTTCTACTGTTTTCTGGAACCGACCCGTTTGGGACAGATTAGCCGTGGCCATAAATGTTAAAGGTCTTCATTGCAGAACCGATTCTAAGGAACGTTTTCAGAAAATCTGAGCATATGTGAAGGAGACCAGGACGTATGAAGCCTGGTTCACCTCATGCTCATATCTTCCCTTACACTGCTGTAGTTCTGCCGTTTCTACTGGACTGTAATAAACTTCCTGCTCTGAGCGTCCAGCAGAACCCTGCAGAACCCTGCAGAACCCTGCAGAACCCTGCAGGGCGGCGTTTACTGCCTCCTCTGACTGCTGTGTGTTTGTGCTGCAGCGGATCAGGTGTACGGGGATCAGGACATGCACGAGGTGGTGAGGAAGCACTGCATGGATTACCTGGTGAGTTGCTCTGGTCACATGACTCCTTCCCTCTGCTCAGCCAATCGGCTGTGAGACCGCCGCAGTTGTTCACCACGTCTGTTTTGCTCCTTCAGATGAAGAACGCAGACTACTTCTCCAACTATGTGACAGAAGACTTCACGACATACATCAACAGGAAGAGGAAAAACAATTGCCACGGCAACCACATCGAGATGCAGGCCATGGCCGAAATGTACAACAGACCAGTGGAGGTGTACCAGTACAGCACAGGTGAGTCAGCCAGCCCCCCGTACCTGAGTCAGAGGCGCCCGTCTTCACCATGCTCCTCCTCCTCCTCCTGCTGCAGAGCCAATCAACACATTCCACGGCATCCACCAGAACAACGACGAGCCAATCAGAGTCAGCTACCACCGCAACATCCACTACAACTCTGTGGTGAACCCAAACAAGGCCACGATCGGGGTCGGTCTGGGACTGCCTGCCTTCAAACCCGGGGTACCAGAACTAGACTGTGTCACATTTATTAGTTTATTTTAGTGGTGGTGGCTTCGCTGCTCTAAGCGCCAGACTCCTTCTCCTCCCAGTACGCAGACCAGTCTCTGATGAAGTCGGCCATCAAGACGTCGGAGGAGTCGTGGATCGAGCAGCAGATGCTGGAGGACAAGAAGAGGGCGACGGACTGGGAAGCCACCAACGAAGCCATCGAGGAGCAGGTGGCCCGGGAGTCGTACCTGCAGTGGCTGCAGGACCAGGAGAAGCAAGCCCGGCAGGTAGGACTGGAGGGAGGGGGGGAGGGGGGGGGGGGGGGGGGGGTCAGGCCCGTGAAGGTTCTGTTGTGCTGAGAAGGTAAACCCGTTCTGTCTCCTGCCGCAGCCCCGTAAGGCCAGCGCCACCTGCAGCTCGGCCACCGCCGCCGCGTCCAGCGGCCCGGACGACTGGAGCGCCCGGTCGCCACGGCAACGGGACTCAGACCCCTCCCATTCTGACCTCATGACCGGCCCGTCCACCAACAACAAGCCCCCCTCCCCCGCCGGGGCCGCCCTCATCCTGAGCAAGCCCCCGTCGCCCTGCGCCCCAGGTAACCCCCAGGGACCCGCTTCCTGCGGCGGCTGTCACTGCAGCACAGCTGCCTGCACCAATAACTGCGGCTCCGTTTAGGACGCAGCAGAACCGACTGATGGGCTGGAGCCGACCAGAACCTCAGGGAACAAAAGAACATCAAATAAAAGCCTCCTGATCATTATTTTTGGTTTACAAAACTGCTGTGGGTCATTTTATTCTGAAAGTGTCAAAGGTTTTTATTTTACTAAAAGGTCTATTTTCTAATGGAGCTTTCAGTTAAATTCTCCAAAAATGAGTCATTTTCCCCAAACTGTTAACACACATGAAGCTCAGCGTGTCGTCTGGTGCTTCTTAAAGCTCGAACACGTTTGTTACGTATGAAAAAGCAGAAGAGATTTATTTGCTGGTTTCTGGGCCTTTCAGGTTCATCTCTTCTGCTCGTTCTACTGAGGCCCGTTTACTCGCTGAGGCGTGAGAAGTAATGACGTTGGTCCAGATTAGGGTTCTGTTCCTAATGAGGTTCTGGTTCTGTGCCTTTTACTGTCAGAGATTAGAGTCAACAGATGGAAACAAAGGTAATCAGTGAGATCTGCTCAGTTCTAGTTTTTCTGGACCGTTGAAGTCTCAGAACCTGTGTTCTGGTGGAGAAGTTATTATCCTAAGAGTAAGTCTCCCTGTTATTGGTGACATTTGCAAACCTTCTGCCCGTTAGTTCAGCTTCTGGCTGTTTTAGTAACGTTCCCGTTTTGATTGTGGTCCAGTTTTATTTTTACAACAGAATTTAGTTTGTGAGCTCGAGCGTCAGGCGGTGATGGAGGAGTCCGTCTCCCAGAGTAAAGCGGCACATTTAAACGCTGTGCCAAGACCCAACGAGCAGAAGAATAAAACTCAGCGTTGGACCCGTCAGTTAGAGTTAATCCATCATCGGACCATAAGGACTGTAGCCTCGTGAGACCATCCTGATCTCGCGAGCTTGTAAGGTTTCACTCGCAGATCAGTCTGGCTACTCTCCGTTAAAGAAAATTCGGAGCCGTTCACCAAACGAACGTCCAATCAGCGTTGGCTTTGAGGCGGGTTGAGGTGTGACGCAACGAGAAGCGCGACAGTTCAGTCTAAAGAACATGGCGGCTTGAGCCGATGAAACTAGCGTTAGCGTAGCTATCGAGCAAGTTTTATCGGAATTACAGAGTATTTCTTTGCTGAGCTAACGAGCCTTTACCTGCAGCAGCAAGAGTAGCTTGGCTTGTGGTTGTGTTTTCGTTGTCGCGACGAAGCATGTTGACGAGTACGTCATATGCTTCGTTGATCTGATTGGTTTATTTGGCCCGTCTATCACCAACATAGGCCAATCAGCTAACCAGTATTTTCGCCCCTTCCCAAAATTACTTCAACGGAAGGTTTCCAGATGGATATGCGGAGCAAATCTATCTGGCGGCGTCAGGTAATAAGGACGATTCAGTCCTTCCAGAACTTCTGGTCCCATGATGGCCTGAGCTTCATCTGTTGCTACGTTGAAGCTCAGGTCCGCCTGAACAGACGACACCAACACGCTCTGCCCAAAGGTTTAGTGCTGCCAAGAGAAAAAGAACTGCACCAGAACCAGAACTTTGTTCTGTTCTGTTCTGTTCCTGACTCGGTCAATGTTTCTGTGTCCAGGTCCCAGCAACCAGAGCCGTCACCACCTGGAGTACAGAGCCATCATGCAGGAAATGTCTCCCACAGCCTTTGGTAAGACACTCACAGGTCTGTGGTTCTGTTCCTGTTCTGACCCGCACTCCCACTCTGAAGGCACCAGGTCCAGAAAGCTGCTTTCCACACTCCTCCTGACGGTGGTGAAGCCTCTGCTGGTCCTCACAGAGATACCAACTCTCTGCTGCGAGTCCTCCTGCTGTGGAGGCGGAGCTTATCTGAGCGCGTCCCGCTCCGCCGGTCCGTCCGCTGCGGTCCCATCAGCTCTGGGTTCTGTCAGGAAACGGTACAGAGAACCTGAGGTGTCCCTGAACGCACCGCTGGGCTCACGCTCATTTATGAGATGGACTCTTCTGCGTCATCGCCTGAACGTCTGCAGCACCTTCATGCGATCCACCTCAGGTTCTCTCCGGTTCTACTTCCTGTCTCTGCTGGCAGTTAAAGTCCGTTTGGACGAGGAAAGCAGAAATATTCTCACTTGTCAGGGCTAAAGTTGTCAGGTGAAGCCCACAGTTAATGTTATTCTACCAGTGATGGAACTTTACCAGCTGCATTAACCACTCATAACCAGCATATGTGTTCTTGTGCTCTGTGGAGCCTCCGGTTCTGTTTGTGGCTTTCTTTTGACGCAGCATCGCGACCTTTAAGTGAAATGAGTAGCTTATGGGATTTTTACGCTGTGGACCTGAAACAAGCTGCAGGTTAGTGTCCGTGTGTTTGTTTACCTGCTTTATTGGAAAGGTTGAGGAATATCAGGCGTGTCTGTGTATTCTTCCCTTCACATGGGGTCCAGCGGGTCTGGATCATTAATCAGCCAGCAGCACAGATCAGGGAGTCCCAGAGCTCTGCAGAGCAAAATCCAGCCTGAACCTCAGAGAAAAAGACTTTAGAAAGAAAAACAAATCTGACACAAGCGGCCTAGAAAACCCATCAGGCACAATGATGATAATAATAATAACGACAATAATAATAATAATTATAACAATAATAATAAAAACAACAATAACAACACTAATAATGACAACAATAATAATAGTAACAATAATAATAATATTTTTACGCGTTTTTTAAACAACTGTTACCAAGAGGTTTACATTAAAAAAATCTATCAAAGCAACAACAAATGATACAATAAAAACCAATACTTGCCAAATCAATTAAAGTACTTCTTGATTCTGAGATCATACAAGTTGCTATATATTAGAAAGTTCATATATTATTATATTTATTAAAAGAATAAAAAAATTTGATGACAAAGTGGATTTTTAAGGCTTTTTAGCGCAAGGCTCATAAAAAATGTTGCGCCGGGTGTCACGTGACCGATGACGTCATTCGTTGACAAGCGTTGATCTGTTGACATGGCAACAAGTTACTTCCTGGTTGCAGACTCGCTTTCTCAAAGACAAATAGACGGATTAAACATGGCTAAAAAGTGTGTGGCTTATGGTTGGTCAAATACCAACAAGGATAATGTCTCCTTACACACATTTCCCAACCCGAAAAGTCCCGGAGGTGAGAAAATCCTCGCTGAATGGAATCGCCAAGTATGGAGAACGTGAGCGGATTGGGTCAGACCACCGAAATCCCACGGAACTTATGCCTGGAATTCATGTGTCATTTGTAGTGAGTTGGCCAGAGTTGGGATTCTATGAATTCAAATTCAATTCAGTTGATTATTATTAAGTAAAATTCCAGGAACTGGGGGGGGGGGGCGTGGGGTAAGGAGCTCAGATGTGATGGAGTGAAAACAAACATTTTAAAATCAATTCTAGAAACCACAGGCAGCCATTGCTATGAGGTCAGAACGGCAGTGATGTGCTGATATTTATAGGATCTTGTGAGAACTCTAGCTGCATTGTTTTTTATTAGTTGAAGACAACTGAGGGAATTTGAGGTAGATCGGCAAATAAGGAACTACAATAATCAAGGTGGCAGGAGACAAAAGCTTGAAAAAGAGTTTCTGCATCCAAGAATAAAATAAATGATCTGATTTTAGCAACAATCCAGTTTGGGGAAAAGGGCTGTTTGAAAAAACTAAGATCTGAATCAAAGGTCACCTCCATGTTCCTGGCTTTAGCAGACCTAATGGTTAGTTTGTTTACAGCTAACTGTGTCTAACAGCTAACTAGTCGTCTAGCAAGGATGAAACCCAAGGAGGACAGAATACCGCAACTCCAGCCAACAGGCGATAGGGCGTCCGACAACGCAATAATCGGTTTCTGGTATTTCTGCAAGCCAAAGCCATGCAGCAAACCGTGCACGACACGAAAAATGGAACAGAGCCTCGGATGACTTCAGACTTTATAGGTTCTAGCCGCTAAGCTAACCGCTAAGCTAGCCGCTAAGCTAACCAGACACACAGACACTAGAAGTGCGCAGCCAGCAAGCGGAAGCTAACAAGGAAGGAGCACGCACACTGGCGTTACGTGAGTAATGATGCCATGTGGGACAACCAGTAGATAAGATGATACCTTCAGAACCTGAGGGACGGAGGAGGGTGAACCAGAACTCTGACTCCTCTAAATAAAATCTGCAGTCAAGTGGACCCTCGCTGACGCCATTTACTGGTGGAGTGGTTTTAAAGCGGCTGTTTGTGTTTCAGGTCTGACGGACTGGGAGGACGATGAGATCCTGGCCTCGGTGCTCGCCGTGTCGCAGCAGGAATACCTGGACAGCATGAAACACCAGAGCGCCGGCGCCGCCATGCATAGAGAGCGTGAGCCATCGCCTGACAGCAGCTGATACCCGGGTGACGCCACGCGCCTCGCCCGGCCCACAGACGGACCTCCTCCATGGAGAAAATAAACCATCCAACAGAGATGCACTCATTTTCTTTTTCAAATCCTCTGATTCATGTTCCCGGTTCCAGCATCACTTCCTCCCACCTCCTGGTTGCTCTGAGACGGAGCCAGGGCGTCACGCTGATCCGGGATCAGTTCGTATTTAAATGTGGACAGCGCCCAGCAGTTTGAGTTTTTGCTTTCCTGTTGTCACAATCAGGCTGTTAGCTCCATGGTTCCAATGAAGGATGCTCGGCGGTCCGATCCGAGCCTGACTGTCCGGCCGATCCGGCTCTGTTCAGCCATCAAAAGTCTTATCATGTTCTGCACGGCGCTGATCATTCCCAGCGCGGACGCAGCGGATAAAGAGCCGTGGTGCAGGCGGCCTCCTCATCGTCACCTTCATCATCAGACTTATTTAGCTGCATGTTTAACCGACCACAGCCGAGCTCATCATAGAAGAAACGACAAAAGGAGGCAACATAGACCGTTGTCATACTTATCCTCTTAATGATTGATTATTGTTGCTATTATTAATAATAGAAGTTTGTTTTATTTTATTTTCTCAGTTGGGATGAAAACTTTTTGGTTTCTTGGAATAAAAAGAGGAAGAAGTTTCTGAAAAGCAGCTGAGTTTCTTCTTTCCTACCTTAAAGTGTCTTTAGCTTCTTCACGCGAACGTCCCTCTTCCTCTACGCCGTTTTTATTTCCAGAACCTGGGGCCGGGTTCTGACAGACGAGCATAAAGCCGTGGCTGCAGAGCTGCAGCTTCACCTGCTGGGAAACAAAGCGGCTCTGCTTTAAAGGCGAGCATCTGAGGAACCGTGAGGTTCAGATTCTCCACACAGGAGAACATCCTGCAACAAGGAGCAAGAGCTTCACGTCAGCCTCTTGGTCTGACATCCATGACGCGTTACCTGGTTAACGGACTGAACTTATATAGCTTTTCCAGTCATGCTGTACACTATAGCCACATTCACCCAGTCGCTCTCACTAACGCACACATTCATAAGGGAAAGCTGGAATTGAACCCACAACCTTCTGATTGCCAGATGACTACTCAACCCATCAAGCCACAGGTTAATGTCCCTGGTAAACGTACCTGGTTAACGTCCGTAAACTGATCAGGTTCAGTTTAACCTCAGCATCAACCTAATTTCACCGGGAGGACTCCAGCTGACGATGCGTCTCTGCTTGTCTGCTGCTGTCCCTCTGAAGGACAACTAGATAGGTTCTCCTTGGTCCATTAAAGCCACCAGATGAACCCATGCACAACTTTCTGCACCTGGGCACTTATTCTGTGGCTTGCAAAGTATTCACACCATCTGAACTCTTTTACATGTAAAGTTGGAACCGCAACGCGTTTGATGACCAAAAACACTTTTGTGACGTCTCCATCTCCAGCTCATCTGTTCGATCGGCTGAGAAACATATTTTTGTTCATTTGTTGGATAGTTAGAGCTCACCGTGTTCCGGTTAGAACCCTACACAGAGCCACCCTGCTGCTTTGGGTCATCGTGACTTCAGATGTGACGTCGTCACTTTAAGGACATGAGCATGATTTATTTAAATGTCCCCCCAGTAAAGAAAGTGATCAATTAAGCCATTCCTAGGATTTCTCATTTTATTCAGATTTTATTCTTTTTAGTTTTAATAGTGTGCAGTTTTAATAAAATCTCTTCTGTAGTAGCTAAATACAGCTACTACAGAAGAGCATGAATCATGTCGCTTCATGCTTGCTCAGTATGAGGGATTGCAGCAAAGCCATGTACAATGCAGACGACTCTCCCTGTAGCTCTACGCTTCTCCAGGAGTGAATGCTGCTTGTCAGGACTTTGATGCAATCAACTGGTTCCCTTATATAGGAACATTTTTGACCAATCTGTATAATCTGATTGAATTTGACTTTGTAAAGTGCCTTGAGACGACATGTTTCATGAATTGGCGCTATATAAATACAATTGAATTGAATTGAATAAATAGACTGAAAACAGCTCGTCATGAAGGACAAGAAACACCAAACTATGGAGAGAAACTTCATTCTGATACAGAAACTGTATTTTTTATTGAGTTTGTAATGTTTACATTTTAAATTCTCAACATAGAAGGCTGATTCCTCGAGAAATTTGACGTCAGATAAAAAAAATGGAGTAGGTCCTCTTGACGGATTCTGACGTCAGATCTGATAACGTGACCTCAAGCTGCTGGAAGGATGTTTGTTGACCTTTTTAGGTAATATTTCAGTTTGGCGTAATTTCACTTAAGTGTTTTGTGTATTTATGTTAATTATATCTACATTTTGAAGCAGTTGAATTTATACAGAACATAAAATAAAAGTATGGTGACTAATAATCAGAAGTTTAAGTTAAGCCTTGTAGACTCCCCGCTATCTGACTGCATCAGCAGCTTCACAACAGACCTGACAGGAAGCTCACTGCGCGTGCGCGTCCGAGTAACCGCTGGTGCGCGAGGTCGTGCACGTTTCTGTGTCAGTGTGTGCGCGCGCGCACCGATATTTGTCAGGAAATTGGCCTCGTGCTTCCCGTCAGTTTGTCAGCGCGCGCTCCCCCCGCCTCGTTGATCTGAATTCTACGAATTCTTCCCCACGCGCCGCTTCCACATTCATGTGCCGACATCTTTAATCTGATTGGCCGCCCAGTTCAAAACATTGCGCACACTACGAGCTGCTGATTGGATGGGGGGCACGGGGTGGGCGTGTCCTCGGAGAAGCTATAAAGTCAGGAGAAACGGCAGCCGGAGCGACTAAGTTCGTAACGTAAACGTCTGGTTCTGCGGCCACGGAGCAGAACCTTCGGATAATTCTGCGCACTCAAGCTGAACCCATCAAGCGGGAAACTCCCGGAAGCTTCGGACGGGTTCGCTGAAACAGTTTTGGACGGATAAAAGAGTTCCGTGACTGGATGGATTGTATCCGCTTTCAGTGACTCAGACGCAGGAAGATGTTGGAGAAAAGGTCCGCGGATCTTCATTCGGAGGAGAAAGTGGAAGGAAAACATGGTGAGCACCTGAAAATGTTGTGTTCCGGTCCAATGGGCCGCGTTTAATGACGTTTCCTTCAGCACCAGCGCTTTACTGTTTTTGTCTAAATTCAGAAATGAAAATTTTAACTTTTTCACGTTTAGTATTTTAAATAAAACGCGATAAAATTGTTTGACCCGTTTAATGTGGACCGAGTCAGCACAGAGATGTAGGTAATTACTTTCCAAGTGTGTCTAAATGTCAGGAGCCTCCGGGTTCGGTCCGGTTCTGACCGTGATGTGGTTCTACCCCTCAGGGAAGGAGTCCTTCAGCCAGCAGTACCGCTGCGGTCCTCTGCTCGGCAGCGGCGGCTTCGGTTCCGTGTTTTCGGGTCAGCGGCTCTCGGATGGACTCCAGGTCGCCATCAAGCAGATCTCCAGTGACCGGGTTCAGCAGTGGGCCAGACTGGTGAGTCCGCCTCCAGGTCCAGTTCTGCCCTTCAGAACCAGGCAGCTGCCGCCCTCTGCTGGTTCCGTTAACTGGGCCCCCAGATTACCTGCAGACAGAACTCAGGGCAGCAGAGGTTCCGGTTTATGTGGCTTTGCTCATCGCTTCAGATCAGATTCTGGTTCTTTAGTTTCTCTGGTTAAACGTTTTTGTGTTTTAACTCTTTAAAAATCGACACCTCATCATTTCCGTGTCTCCTGCCTGCAGCCCGGTGAGCTCGGCCCGGTTCCGATGGAGATCGCTCTGCTGCAGCGGCTCAATGAGGCCGGGGGCCACGGCGGCGTGATCCGGATGCTGGACTGGTTTGAGGTGGAGGGGCGGGGCTTCCTGCTGGTGATGGAGCGGCCGCCGCACAGCCAGGACCTGTTCGACTTCATCACGGAGCGCGGAGCGCTGCCGGAGCGGCTGGCTCTCAGGTGGGCCTCCGCCTGGTACCCTGGAGGTTACCACGGTAACATGGTAACCATAGTAACCTGGTACCGCTGGCTCGTGCTAACGGCCTGCTCTGCTCCAGGTTCTTCAGGCAGATGGTGGAGACGCTGCGCTTCGTGCACGCGCACGGCGTGGTGCACCGGGACCTCAAGGACGAGAACGTGGTGGTGGACACCAGGACGCTGGAGGTCAAGATCATCGACTTCGGCTCCGGGGCGCTGCTGAAGGACGCGGCCTACGACGAGTTTGAAGGTGCGGCGCTCGGCCGGTGGTTCCTGGTGCGGACGGTGAAAGTGGGCGGGGTTCTAACGGTGTCTGTGTGCGCAGGTACGCGGGTCTACAGCCCTCCGGAGTGGGTCCAGAACCGGACGTACCGCGCCGTCCCGCTCACCGTGTGGTCGCTCGGCGTGCTGCTCTTTGACATGGTGTGCGGCGACATCCCGTTCGAGCGGGACCAGGAGATCGTGGAGGCCA
Organism: Fundulus diaphanus; assembly: GCA_037039145.1. Taxonomy (NCBI): domain Eukaryota; kingdom Metazoa; phylum Chordata; class Actinopteri; order Cyprinodontiformes; family Fundulidae; genus Fundulus; species Fundulus diaphanus. The sequence continues at coordinate 56,893,755 of CM073129.1, forward strand.
CGCCCTTCTTCACGCGCCGCGTCTCTAAAGGTGAGCGCAGGACACGCCCCAACCGGCTCCTGATTGGTCGACAGGTGTGCTGACTGTGTTCCCGCCCTCCGCAGAATGCCAGGCTCTGGTCCGCTGGTGTCTGTCGCTGCGGCCCGAGGACCGCCCCTCCCTGGAGGACATCCTGTCCCACCCGTGGATGGACGGAGGAGAGGAGGAGGAGGAGGAGGAAGAGCAGGAAGAGCGCGGCTCGCTGCCCAGCTCCTCGCTGTGATCCGAGTCGGATCAGAACCAGAAACCTGACTTTACCTACACTGAGACGCTCGTCATGATGATGAGTTTTATTTATTGATAATTTATTGCTTTCCTCCTCTTCCTCCTGCTGGATAAGCTGGGGTTAACTGGGACAATGATGATGAAGAGGAGGGATTGCTGAACTCTCGGACCGACCCGTTCCTCTGTTGCACGTTCTGCAGGATGTTCAGAACTCGTTAAAGTGATTAATTTTCCTTCCGCTGAAGCTTTATGGAAAAAGTGAAGACCTCAGATGTTCTTCATCACGGCGGCTGGGGGCGTCTCCCGGCCGCAGGAAGGATGCAGCAGTAAATACGTCTACGTATTGCTTTAAAGTGGCCCCCACCACTTGGTTCCGTTTATTTACATTAAATAAGACGTTCTGGATCGATGACAAAGATCCCATGTTTGAATAAAACCGTTTCAGACTCATCCTGTCTGTTTCACTGAGAGGTCTCACTCTGATGGATTCCTGCATGTTTTACTCTGAATGATGCTAAACGCTAGTGGTGGATCCGGCAACACCGATGCGTCGGCACATGTGTCGAGCTCACAGAACAAAACCTGTCGATGCGCGTATTGCAATGGAAAAGTCACGTGACCGATACAGGAACTGTTTCGAACTGACTGACGCGCCAAACTATAAGCAGTGTTCCCTCTAAGCTGCGCGCGTGTGCATTCGCGCACAGCATCTGGATTCAGCAAAGCTATGCTGCGCAGTAAATAACATCCAAGCTGAACTGTAAACAAAATAACCAAGTTGTTTTTTTTTTTTAAACATTTTGCAACTTTGGTGAGATTGTATACCACGGCCCGGCTCAGTGAGCGCCAGGTGCTGATCGGAGCGCACCGCTGATGGATGGGTTGGGCAGACGCCTTTATGGTTGGGCAGGTTGCTCTGTGCGTCTTTGTTCTGAGCCTCGTTTCAAACGGCTGATCTACCCTGAGTAGAAAGCTGCTACTCTGAGTAGTTCTACGTCACTCTGTCATGCTCAGCGTTTCTGGTTTCAGAACAGATGCATGAGCATGAACAAAAAGGCCGATTAATGGAACGCAAATAACGTGATTCACCATGGCAACGGCAGGAAATAAGCTTGGAAGTGCGCATGTCCTGCGAGTAGAATTAGAAATCTTTATAGAAGGCATATGGACAAAATTAAACCATAAGAAACAATTTTGTTGCTGCTGAAAACCGCAAGAGAGAATTGTTGAAAAAGTCAATCCATGCGCAATATGAAAGTTATGTGATGGAGAATTAAAGCTGTTTTCTCACATGTCACTTGTTCAACACAAAAGGGGCAGTGTGTGTGTGTGTGTGTGTGTGTGTGTGTGTGTGTGTGGGGGGGGGGGGGCATTGATTACTAAAAGCATTGAAAGGACACGGCAGCAAATCATGATGAAGTGCAGTTTAACCAGGTAAGGATAAGTTAAACGTTTAATTAACTAAAGCATTAATTGGCTATATTCAACATGTGTAATTAATGATGGGATGGTGTGTGTTGATGAAATAACTGATATGTTCATCTTTTTGCCATTGTTCACCAATCCTTCTAAAAATGAGTTGACACTGATTGTCTTGTAGGTGTTTAATTTGTGCCAACCTCCCTTTATATTAACCACTTAGGCTATATAGAATGGAAAATTAGAGCTGGATGTGCCAAAATTGATACAGAATAAATTATTGCTTTCATTCTGGAACACCTTTAAACTATAACCGAGTAACATTTCTGACAGCACAACATACAGTTGCCTCTGAAAGATTTGCTGCGTCTCCTACGTTAATAAAAGCTGACGTTGGCATAAAAATGAAGAGCAGCACAAAGAAATTGTTCAGAACTGAGAGCGTTCCTTCGTCTTAGAAAAGACCTCAGGCCATCCAGCAAGGGCTTTCTTTGAGATGCTTCCCTCAGGGAGAAGGTATCGTTCTGCAAAATGTACTACTGATCGCCATTTACACAGCTTCTTCCCACAACCTGTGATTGCTTTGAACAAAGCATCTTAAACTAGGCACTTGTATGTATGTATGGATTTTATTGTACAGCGTTTTTATATGGAGCATTTTGAATATTGAGGCTTCATGTGGCTTTGTTTGTCTGTTTCTATGTTGTGTTCTCTGATGTGTTTACGTTGACTTTACACTCTGAGCTACTTGCACATTTTTTTCCAATGCAGGTAAAAGTGCAAATGGCTAATAAAGTGAATCTGAATCTGAATCAGTGAATCTGAAAAGCGATGTGCGGCTGAGGATATTGAAATAAATCATCTGACAAACAAATTATTTTTTTGAATAAAAATTTGTAAAAAAAAAAAATGCCTGTCCACAATCATCCTCATTCACAACAGGTTTACTTAGAGCTTATTACGTTATGATACAGGTTCACATTATTTATTGGCTGTATCTAAAAAAAATCAAAGATATTTCAAATTCAAATGAAAATATAAAATAATACATGCAACATACAATGACTTAAATTGTATTATTGTGTATACTTGGTCATCAAATCAGTGTCAGTTAAGTCTGTCAACCAGGTTGCCTGTAGGGATTTTTAATGTCCAGCAGGTGTCAGTATTCAGTGACACAGTATCAGTATCAGTTTGCCAATGTGTCGAAACGCTTCATGACGCCTCATCGACCCATCACTACTAAACGCGAACCAAACAAACTGTTAAACTAAAACCTTTAAAACCTCATTGAGTCGTTTTCCCACAGATTAAACTTCACAGCTCTGTCATCAGAAACAATAGTTCACATATGGGCAGGAAGTGATGGAAAATGGTTTCTCATCATTAACTTATTTAAGCGTTTGTTGTATTTCATTTGCATTCGATTTTCTTTAGTTTCTGTAATTGAACTTAAACCTGATTGGCTCAGCACAGCAGGCGCTGACATAGATAACAGCAACTGGAAACTTAATGTTTCTTTACTTAAATTATAAAAATACTAAATTATGTACGGGATGATGCCCAACGAGGTCTATTAGATTAATGGTCTGTTGTTTGTATTAATCATTCAGATTCATTCACATTCATTCATGTTTGTATTAATCATTCAGATTCATTCACAACTAAGAATCTGACCTGAGGGTAAACATGGTTTTCCCTCCTTAGTTATGGAGGGGCTCGGTGAAACAGCGCCCCCTACGGCCACAGAACCTGAACCTGTCGCTCCAGACACACCTGTCATTTCATCCTAGCAGCAATGTTCACTGAGGCTGATGAGCTTCAATTCCTCATCGGCCTCCATCAGCGCATGCAGAGGCCTGGAGTTGGTTTCATATGACCAAACACAATGACGTCCTGCTAAAGTTAAAAGGACAGCACTTGTTCTATATTTCTGATACGGCAAGGCCGTGTCCTGATAGTTTGTGCAGAAAAAGAAAATGTTGAGCACATACTGATGAAATATGGAGCATATTTAGCTGAAAGAGAGAAATTAAAGGAAAAGGGTGCAGAAGACAGGACGAGAATTGAGTTTAAAAGGAATATTAGGTCCAGAAGAGGACAAAGAATATATTTATAATGTTAGAAAAGCATTGGTCACATTCTTGTGACCAATGCTCATGATACTAAACTGAAAAATAGAATTTAGTTTGTGGAGGCCGTGAAGTTACACACTCCTGTACAGTAGGTGGCGGTATGCACCGCAAAGCTGTTTGCAATCCACCAATAAATAAAACGTAGAAGAAGAAGCCATCTAATATTCCCATCTTCGCCGTCCAGCAGACTTCCGGGACAGCTCAGCGCTTCCACGCAGCAGGTTCCCCCCGCGGTCCTGCTCCTCCGCTCCCGCCACTTCTACCAGGCAGGTCCTCTGCCGCCTGATTCCAGAACCAGAACTAGAACCAGCCGAGATTCGGAGCGCTGACCGGTTCGGTACCGACAGAGGTGTTTAGCCGGGAGGCTAGCGGAGCTAGCTGTGTAGCCAGCGGGCTGAAGGTTTGGTCCGGACGGTCAGAGACCGCAGCATGGCGGCTGGGAGCAGCACCGGTACCGGGGAGGTTCCGACCCGGAGTCAGACTGAAGGTAAAGGAGTCCGTGTTCGGATTAAATTGTTATTTTCTAGTGGTTAAAACAGGTCAGACCGGTGACAGGAGCCAGCTGACTGCAGCTAAACCTGTTTGGGCCGATTAAAAACCCACACTTTGGTTAGAACCGAACCGAACTATCTATGGCGACTAAGTAACACCAGAAGAACTGTTAAAATATGAAAGTGTTTAATGAAGGGAACCAGCTCTGCGATAAAGAGCTGCAGAGAGTTTGGGTCATTGTGGAGCTTCACACTGAGCTGGATCCTGAGGTTCTGACCGCCCCACCTGTTCACCTGGTGACGTGGAGCTCCGCCTCAGGTGTGTCGGAGGTCTCTCAGCACACCTGAGGCTCCATTTGCTTCAGTTTCACTTTTCTCTGACGTCATCTTTACAGACGCTTTATTTTTGAAGGCGTCAGAGCAGGTGAGCTAAAACAGGCAGCAATAAAACAGCCACACAGGTGAGGCCAGCATCACAGGTGAGTCCCGTCACTGTCTACCTGGCAGCAGGGCTGGAGGTGAGGAGCCCAGTGGGATCCTGGGCAATGTTCCCCCTAATTTTTCATGTGTCTGAGCAAACATACAGACTCCCTGAGCGTTCACTTGACCTCTGTGAGCAACATCACACACCGAGGCTACATTATGCCTGTCCAAAACCTGAGATTATATCAAGCTACATGGCTTACTAAAAGAAGCAAGTTACAGCATAATTTCTTTTAGATTACTTAATTTAAATCTGATTTAGCCCGATTATATGAAAAAGACACAAATCTTGGAACTGTATAGCATCTTTTTATTTCAGAGTAGGCTTCCTGCTAAGGAAGAACTGAAAGATTTGCACATCGTTCAGTTTCAATTTTATTACCATTAAATTATTTACATTTTCTGCAGGTTTAGCTCCAGCATGTAGTTCTGTGTGCAGCCTCTCTTCTGTCAGTCTGCTCCAGGGCAGCTGTGGCTACAATGTAGCTCACCACCATCAGGGTGTGAATGTGTGCATGAATGGCTGAATGACTGACCAGTGTAAAGCGTTTTGGGGTCGTCAGATGATTTATTTCAATTTTCTCAGCCACACGTCGCTTTTCTAACACAAAGAGGAAACACACTCAGTTCTGAACAATTTCTTTGTGCTATACTTCATTTTCATGCCAACAGCAGCTTTTTAATAACATAGGAGACACAGAAAATCTTTCAGAAGCTGCTGTATGTTGTGCTGTCAGGAATGTTACTGTTGTACTCAGTTATAGTTTAAAGGTGTTTCACAATCAGAGACCCACAAGATTAATAACAGAACTTTATAGAATGAAAGCAATAATTTATTCTGCGTCAAAGTTAGGCTCTCCCAGCTTTACTTTTCTATTGATATATTTTAGTTTCCATTCACTTATTTTCCCCCCAACTGCATGTTTCTTCACTTAAATAACACTACCTTTACTTCAGCTGGAAATATACATATAGCCTGTATGATTAATATAAAGTGAGGTTGGCACAAATTAAACACTTACAAGACAATTAATATCAACTCATTTTTAGAAGGATGGGTGAACAATGCTTGCAAAAAGATGAACATATCAGTTATTCAATAACTCTCACCATTCCATAATTAATTGCATATATTGAATACAGACAATTAATTCATTAGTTGAATACTTTTAAACATAAAAAAAACGCATGACTTAACCTGATAAAACTGTATTTTCATACTTGATCATCATTTGCTGCCCCGTCCTTTCAATGCCTTTCCTAATCAATGCGCCCCCCCAAACTCCTCCTTTTTGTGTTGAATGAGTTAGATGTGAGAAAATAGCTTTAATTCTCCATCAAATGGTTTATTATTCTCCATATACCTTCTTTAAAGATTTCTAATTCCACTTGGGGGAAACGCCACTACGAGGCTTCTTATTCCTGCCGTTGCCATGGTGAATCACGTTATCTGCGATCCATTGATCAGGGCTTTTTTCATGCTCGTGTTCAACAAATGGTTGATCGGACGCTGTGTTTAGTTACCTGACTGATATCACCTGTTCTAGAACTGGAAACACTGAGTATGACAGAGTGAGGTAGACCTACTGAGAGCAGCAGCTTTCTACTTCGGGAGGACCGGCCATTTTTTCTTTAACGGAGTCCAGAACAAAGACGCACAGCGCAACCTGCCCAAAGCGTCTGCCCCACCCACCCATCACCGGTGCGCTCAGATCAGCACCGCTGCTCACAGAGTGAGACCGTGGAACACCGTCTCACCAGAGTTGCAAAATGGTATAAAATAACTTGGTTTATTATTTTGTTTACAGTTCAGCTTGGATTTTATTTTCTGCGCAGCATAAATTTGCTGTGCGCGCTGAAGCCACATGCTGTGCGTGATTGCGCACGCACGCAGCTTAGAGGGAACACTGGTCCTGGGTGTCATGTGACCAAAGGAAGGAGGTTCTGGAGGTTTGACCCAGTTGTGGTTTGTGGACGAACTGAAGGGATCAGAACATCTGCTGAGGACTCATCAGTGGAAATATCCTGAGTGGCCCCCTGGTACGGCAGCACCATCATCATCATCCCTGAGATGAAGACGCGGCGCCTCAATTTGCTGACTTTAGTTTGGAGGCTTTTATTGTGAAAATGTAACTCAGGCGTGAATTGTTGTTCTTAACCCTCAGAACTGGATCGTAGCGGTCGGTGCCGCTCCTGTTTTCTAGGCTCCTCCCACTTCCTGTTAACCCAGGATGTAATAAAGTGAAGGTTCTGCTTAGGTCACGCGCTCCATGCCTTTGAGCAAAACTGTAAAGACAAAGATGAATCTTTCCCTAATTAATGAGCTTCTCTCCTTGATAATGATGAAAATCCTCCACTTCCCGTGTGAATTAATGAAAACAATTTTAATTAACCAGTAAAAGAGGCGTTCATCTCTGTGATGCTGAAGAATCGATTTAGGAAAAATAAATCATATTTATTTAAAAAAATGCCTGAGATAAAGTGACTGAGATAAACCGAGCAGGAGCAGAGCGGGTCGAGCTAAACAGAGCAGAGTCGGTGGTACTGAAGCTCCTGACATGGTCTGATCTACTTAGATGGAAGCAGGAACTAAAGTCTCGTTGCTTGTGGTGAATCCGTGTTAAGTTTGCTCCAGAGTCTCTCCTCGGGTCAACAGTTTGTGTCATACGCCTCCGTTCTTTTTCACCTGCAGCCAACAGGAAGTTGAAGTACATCAGCCTGGCGGTCCTGGTGGTCCAGAACGCATCGCTCATCCTCAGCATCCGCTATGTCCGCACGCTGCCGGGGGACCGCTTCTTCACCACGTCGGCCGTGGTCATGGCGGAGGTCCTGAAGGTGACCACGTGTCTGCTCATCATCCTGCTGCAGAAGCGGTGTAAGTACAGCTGGGTGGAGATGAGCGAGTCCAGGTGCGTCTGCCCGTCCTCACGCTGACTGTCTCTCTGCAGTCAACGTCAAGGAGACCGCCTGGTTCCTTCTTGACTCCGTCGTCCTTCAGTACAAAGACACCTTGAAGCTGGCTGTGCCGTCGCTGATCTACACGCTGCAGAACAACCTGCAGTACGTGGCCATCTCCAACCTGCCAGCAGCCACCTTCCAGGTCAGAGACCAGCAGCGATCCGTTCATTCTCAGGGTTCCTCACGGTCTTAAGAACATCCAGACTCTATAATTCAGTTTTATTTATATTTACAATTAACATCACGTCATCTCAAGGCTCTTTAAAAGTCAGACTCCATCAGATCCTCCAGGTTGGTCAGAAAGTTTCCTCTCTAAGGAAACCCAGCAGGTTGCATCAAGTCTCTCCAAGCAGCATTCACTCCTCCTGAAAGAGCGTAGAGCCACAGTGGACAGTCGTCTGCATTGTTGATGATGTCTCACAGGCAGCTGCCTCGTCCTGAAAGCATGCAGTCAGAGCAGAGAGGAGACCTGCTCCGTTTCCACGATGCAAACCATGATTCCTCCCTGGATTATAAAGCTGGATATTTCAATTCAATTCAATTTTATTTATATAGCGCCAATTCATGAAACATGTCATCTCAAGGCACTTTACAAAGTTAAGTTCAATCAGATTATACAGATTGGGTCAGATTATACAGATTGGGTCAGATTATACAGATTGGTCAAAAATGTCCTATATAAGGAAACCAGTTGATTGCATCAAAGTCCCGACAAGCAGCATTCACTCCTGGAGAAGCGTAGAGCCACAGGTATATATATCTAGTTTTTAATCTAGTCTCTTTTTCTCTCTTAAACTGTTCCAATAATTACCTGGTTACACACATCTTGACTCACTCATTCATCTTGTTCAATGCGCATGCCTCTGATTTACCCCCCCCCCCCCCCACAAACACACACACATGTGTCCCAGCTGTCAGTCCATATCGATATGGTCGACACGCCTTCTCACATTAAGGAGCCAGAGGCAGACTGTCTGTGTTACCTGGGACAGGTATGCTCATCACCTGAGTACCTGCTGCTAAGGAACCGCCATGGATCCAGAGCTGGTGTTCAGTCCAGGCTGAGGAGCTCTGCGGGATAAAATCTCTGTTGAGATAAAGGCAGCAAGGATGGCCCTGCTGAGCGCTCGCTCTAGCGTGACTAAAGCGTTCCTCCTTGGAGTTTATGGTTCTGACGGAACGTGGCGGAGGGAACAGGAACACGTTTAAAAGTTTGGGTCTCTGCGTGCTGAGCGGCGAGGAGGCGGACTGGCTCTCATCTACCAGGACTGCTTCCTGTCGTCTTAAATCTCTGCAGACGGTTAAATTTGGGAACACCGACTCATTTTATTGTGTTAATAAACCGTCCGCCGTTTTTAGAGTTTTTCTCCTCTGTTAAACTAGAGAATGTTTTAATCCTTGGAGATATGAACGTTCACATTGATGATGCTTCTTGCCAGACAGCAGCGTTTCACTTTAACCAGCATGTTTCCGGTTCTACGCTCTAAACGACAAACATTACATGAAGTTTTTCCTCTGGCCTTAGCACAGACCAGCTGAGTGTTCATTTTTCTCACCACTGCTGTATTTTCATTTCTTTTCGTTTAGACAGTCAGCCTCAGACGGCGAAATATAAATCAAATGAACAGACTTTCTCTGATCTGAGCCAAATCATTTTGTCAGTGATGCTGATTCTTCTATCGAGTCTTTTAGAAGTTACTGTCTGTCCGTTCTAAGTCAGGTTTCTCCTATAAGGCACAAAATATCTTCTCCTGAAGCCCTTAGATGAATGAAGATATATTGCTGTTTAGCGGATCGTGTCGTAGAGTGGAGCGTTTGTGGAAATCTACCAAACCTGAATTCCTAAGATTACATTTAAAGGAGTTGATCTCGTCGTTTATTGATGTGATTAAACCAGTTCTGCATATTTTTCTAACCTCGTGAAGACGAACAGGAAAAACCCTGAAGTCTTGTTCGACACCATCAGTGATGTCGTATCACCCTGAACTCGCTGGTACCTGTGTTAACAACTTTAAACGTGAAAAACGTTGATTATTTCAGGGTCAGTATGAATCCGTCTTTTGATAACATGTCTAATAATCACCCTAATAATAATAATAATTCACTCCTGTCACTGAGGAGGACGTTAAAGTTTAAATTCTCTTCCTGCCCGTTAGATGTTGTTCCCACATGGTCAAACTTGAACATTTCTACTGGGTCAGTTCCAGCTTAATAAACAAGCCTTAAGCCTTATTTTGAAACAGAAACCCAGCTTGGGTCCCGACCCATGGGATCGGTGCATTTATAGCCAGTTCCATAGTTTCCTTTTCTGGCTAAAGTTCTGGAGAAGCTGGTGGTACGGCAGCTGATTTACTGGAGCAAAATAATATTTTGGATGAGTTGCTCTCCACTGACGGCTCTGTTAAAGGCGTCTCGTGACATTGACGGCTGCAGACTCTGGTCAGTACCCCGTTGGTTCTGTTGGACCTGTCCTCAGCACGGTGCTCCTCAGGGCCCGGTCTAGGCCCACTTTGGTTTCTTTTGTCCCCCTGGGAAGATTATTAGCAGCTTTAAAATGTCTTACCGTTTATATGCTGATGATATTCAGATGTACTGCTCCTTTACAGGCTCAGAGTCAAACAAGTTAGATTAGTAAATTATTAATCTTGTATTAAGGACTGATTGACCTATAACTGTCTTCAGGTGAACTCTAAGACTGAAACTCCAGAACACAAAGTTTCTGTGATCAGACATCTCCTCGGTTCCTTCGGTTCCTCATCAGTCTGAGAAACCTTGGAGCTCTTTGTGACCAGTCGGTGTCCCTGGGTTCATATTCTAAACTTTTAGTTAAAATTGCTTTTATCACTTGAGAAATATCTCTAAGTTGAGGCCAATGGTTTCCGTCTCGGACCTGGAGATGATTATTCGTGCTTTTATTTCCACTTATTTAGATTATTGTAACTTTTATTAGTTTTAACAAACCAGCCGTCACTCCGTTGGTCCAGAGCGACCAACAGCAGCGAGGCTTTTAACAGGAACAGAAACGCTCACATCACGCAGCTTTTATAGTCTTTACATCGGCTACCTGTCAAAGTTAGGATCGATTTTAAAATGTAGTTTTGACTTATAGAGCTTTTAATGGACAGGCCCCCAGTACCTCTCAGACCTTTTAATCCCCAACTCCTCCGGTCCTCGGGCCAGAACCTTCTGATGGTCCCTGAGACCCGGTTTGAGACTCCAGGGGACCCGTCCTTCCATGCTGAGGCCCCCAGACTGAACGCCCGTCTCTCCCTGAGGAGACTCTGTTGAATCCTTTAAAAAGCAGCGGAGGACACTTTAATTTAGACGAGCGTTTATTTAAATGTACGTATTTCTGATGTTATCCATGTAAACTGTTCTTATATTTCTATTTGGTATTTATTACACTCTGTAAAGCACTGATTATCTGTGAAAGGTGCTTTATAAATAAAGTTTCCCCCTCCCATCCATCCAACCTCTAGTCCTACCCTGCGGGGTCACGGGGGTCACGGGGGTCAGGGTGCTTGGCGTGGGGTCACGGTTCCTCCTGGGTCCTGAAAGGACAACATTATTATTTCTCTGATTCTCCTGAAGGCATTTCCTCAGCCTTCCAGGACTGCTTTGAACACACAGACTGTGGAAGTTTAACGGTGATGCTGATCTGGAGGATTACATCATCTGTGTTGAGTGTTTCCTGACCAGAACCATGGGTGGACATCCTGGTTCCTGCTGAAGGCCCAGGTCTGCAGACAGACTGGCCTACAGCAGGACTAGAAGTGAACTTAAGGGTCCAGAAGGCCAAGCAAAGGTAGAAGCAGCGCATGGAGGACCACCTCAGCAGCAACAATCCACCTGTGGAGAGGCATCAGAACCATAAGGGACGACCAGCACAGAGACCAGCGTCTGAGCAATGACCGGCTCTCCCTGACTCCTTTAACAGCTGCTTTGACTCTCCAAGCTGCAGGGAGCCTGAACATCTCCCCCAGCCAGAGGAGAACCATCAGCCTCTCCTCCTGCAGCTCCACCAGGTGACCTCCTCCCTGAAGGTCAACACCACCCAGGCTGCAGGTCCAGACATGGTGTCAGCCCGGACGCTTAGATCATGCTGACCAGCTAGCAGGACATCTGGACATCTTCATCCTCTCCCTGCAGCTCTCCACGGTTCCTGCCTGTCTGAAATCCTCCGTTATCGTTCCTGTCCCCCAGAAACCAACCATCTCCAGCCTCAGTGACCATCGTCCTCCCACGGGTGGTGAGGACAGCACCAGGCATTGTGGGACGCCGTCCACCAGATCCACCAGACCCACCAGATCCACCAGACCCACCAGATCCACCAGACCCACCAGATCCACCAGACCTGGGTTTATGCAGCAGGAGTCCAGAACAGGGCCAGACGTGTCGCTCCAGATCCCAGCAGAACAGTTCTCCCTCTGACCCACTTCCATCAGGAACGGTTCATTAAATTAAGCCAACAGATTTAAAACAGCTTCTTTGCCACAGCTGAGGGCGAGCGCCCCCTGCTGGCAGCCAGTGGACCAGCATGTTTACATGTTTACCGCCTGCTGCTGGTTCCACTGGTTCTGCTCTGAATCGCTGATTCTCTCTCATGCTGATGAAGATTCACACACACAAACCTGGTCACAGTTCTGCATCTAGATCCCTGACTGTTGACCTTTGACCCGAGTCCAGTAGCTGCTAAGACTGAACACACGGGCCAACAACAGCACCGCCTCAGGGGCAAATCAACTGTTTTCTATTCAAAAATAAAAGATGTTAACATGGTCTTGTGTCTGTTTTGTGTATTTATAGACATTCTGAGGTGTCCGCCTCATTAATTTATTTATGCTAACTCATGATAGTAAAGCTTCTTGGCGCGTTCAAGTTCTGCAGCTTTTAGTAAAATGTCACAAGGTAAATTAATGTTTTTCTCATAAATGTTACATTTAGCAAATAGAAATGATTAGTTTTATCTCAGCTGAACTAAACCAGGAAACCATTAGTCAAACGTTTTTATCCAGATTATGAAAATGTCTCACCTGAAAGTCCTGTAATATCCACCACTACCTTAAAGAAACAGCCTTATTGTTCCTGTTTCTGCTTCAGAAGATGTTGACGTGAACTTTGGGCTGTAGGCGTGAAGACGCGGCGCTGCTCTGATGCTTCGTCTCGTCCGTAAACCGGCTCAGGCTGCTGCTTCTACCTGCGTGGTTCTAACAGGCTCCTCCCCCTCAGGTGACCTACCAGCTGAAGATCCTCACCACGGCCCTGTTCAGCGTCCTCATGCTCAGGAAGACTCTGTCCAGAGTCCAGTGGGTTTCTCTGCTGCTGCTGTTCGCCGGAGTCGCCATCGTCCAGGTAGGTCCAGGTCCCTCTGGTCCGCTCCACAAAGAGGAAACGCACCGAGGACCAGTGATGGTCCTGGAAATGACGGTAAGGAGGAGGCAGAACCCAGTAGAACCTCCTCTGGCTGCAGGTTCTGGGTTCTGCCTCCTCCAGCCAAGCAGCTCCAGCTCAGACTGGAGGAGAACGTCAGAACATCGGTTCTCAAGACTGTAGGATTCAGGGCTGGACTTTGACTAGGCCGTTCTAACCCAGGAATTCGCTCTGGAGCGTCCCATAAAATCTCAGGGTGGTTCTGGTTCTGCTCCATCCAGATCGGACCAGAGACGTTTCTTCCTGGTCCAGATGGTTTCTGTGAAGGAGCAGAGCTCCTGGAGACAGTGGACCTCCACCTTTCTCCCAGAATCTGCACCCAGTGGTGCATTAACAACCAGCGCTGGTTCTAAAGCTCCTGGTTCTGATCCGCTGAGCTCTGTTCAGCAGCTGGAGAACCGGACTTAATCAGAACCGTAGAGTCCGGTTGAGCCGAACCACCTGGGGACATTAGAGGACCAACATTACTAAACATCTGAGCTGGTACCGGCTCACAGACCCACTGAACCTCTGACGGGGAGGATCGGAACCAGTTAGCTTCTGTTGTTCTGGTTCTGATCCGACATTTGACTCTAGATGAACATATTTCACTGTTTTTATGTTGACACGGCGCTCGCAGCGATTTGATTGGCTGCTGCTCCTCCTGATCCCGCCTCCAGCTGGTGCAGGAAGCGGTTCTGTCCTCTGGTCCGGTGTCAGCTGGTGCTGGGTTTCTGCTTTGGGGGGACCGGAGCTCCTGGACCAGAACCAGAACCGGACCCCAGTGATGAAACGGCATCTCCTGTTGGTCGACTGCAACTGAAACTGATGCTTTTATAACAGAGGAAACCGAATTTATTTGGTCGATGCAGAAAACGCCGCAGCACTGAAATCAGCAGCATGACCAGAACCTTTTAACCCAGTTTAAGTTAGAACTTCTGGACGTTGGTCGGGTGAGGAGTAGAGCCGTTCTGTTAATGACATGAACGGTTCTGCAGCCGGAGGCCACACGTTCTGAACCAACGGATCAAAGCATCGTTCTAGAGCCTGTAGAAAACAGGCAGCAGGAGAATAACTCCAGGAACTCCAGAAGAACCAGAACCGTGATCCTGTGGATCAGTGTGGAGGTCTGAGGTTAACGACTCTGACAGGTTCTGATCCCACCGGCTGGACGACCAACGGGTCGGCCAACGTCTGCAGACAGTTCAGACCTTTACCACCAGGGCGGCGCCACAGAGACGCTTCCTCACCCAATAAAATATTCTGTTCTAGTGGCAGAACCCAGATGGTTCTGATTCTAGATGATTAATCAGAACTTCCTCTGACATCTGAGACTGACTGAATTCCTAGAGAAAATGTCTTTATCTCGTCTTTTAGATCAGTTGCTGTAGTTTAACTTCACATTTCCTTCATCAGCGCTGACTGAGCATCGGTTAGTTTTTACTGGACCCTGAACTTCAACGACTAAACGTTCAGAAATGAGTCTGCTTTTAGTTGAACGGAACGAACTGCTCCCACTAATAATCTGCTTCTGTCAGTAAATTATCAAAATGCCTTGTTCTCTAAGCTTAAGGGTTTTATATGGAGCTTGTAGCTGTTGACATCTGGATGAATCCTCCTGACCCAGGAACCGGTCCGGCCTTCCTGGGTCAGGAGCGTGGCTCAGACCGCCATCAGGGAGCAGACTCACAAACGCCCTTCATCACGTTTATTTCATTGTCACCATATCAATCCTAGAATAAGTTATTTAAATAAAGACACACGACGTTTTCCTAAAAATTGTCCCTATAGATGAAAAGTGAGACGACAAAGTGGCGTTCATGTTGATTATGACGTGTTGCTAGTCGGAGTTAACGCTGTCGGAGTTAACGCTGTCGGAGTTAACGCTGTCGGAGCGGCGCCATGGCGGCTCGGCGCTCATCTTGCTCTCCTTTCAGGTGCAGCAGGAGGGGAACAAGGAGGCGGCGGTGGCCGACGGCTCCTCCCAGAACTACACGGTGGGCCTGGTGGCCGTGGTGGTCAGCTGCCTGTCGTCGGGCTTCGCCGGCGTTTACTTTGAGAGGATCCTGAAGGGCAGCTCGGCGTCGGTGTGGATGAGGAACGTGCAGCTGGGGGTCTTCGGCACGGCGCTCGGCCTGCTGGGGATGTGGTGGAACGACGGCGCCGCCGTGGCGCAGCGCGGCTTCCTGTTCGGCTACACCGGCATGGTGTGGTGCGTCATCCTCAACCAGGCGTTCGGCGGGCTGCTGGTGGCGGTGGTGGTGAAGTACGCCGACAACATCCTGAAGGGCTTCGCCACGTCCTTCTCCATCATCGTCTCCACCGTCATGTCCATCTACCTGTTCTCCTTCCACGTGGACCTGCTCTTCACGGCGGGGGCGGGGCTGGTCATCGGCGCCGTCTACATGTACAGCCTGCCCAAGGCGCCCGGCGCCGCTCTCCCCCACGGCGCCGCCTCTTCCTCGCCGGCTCCGCAGACGCTGAGGACGGAGGAGAGCGGCCAATTGGAGGCGTTTCTGCCAAAGTCAGTTCTGGTGAAGTGATTGTGTCTCTGCGGCGCCGCCGGCCGCTTCTTTCCGCTCCGACTAACCAATCGGCGAGCTGCCGCTGCGCCTCCTCTTCCTGTCCTCCCTCCTTCTGGGCACTAACCTCTGCTCCTCCTCCTCTCCTCAGAGCTCCTGCCTCGGCCGCCAGCGACACAGACTAATTGCTGGAAGCAGAGGAGGAAGGAGCTGCGGCGCCCCCTGCTGTTCTCTCTGCCTTACAACTCTCTGCTAGCTGACAGAAGCCTGCTGACCTTTGACCTTTGCTCTGGAGGGTCTCTGGTGGCGTTTGGGCTCGGTGCCTTTCTCTCTCAGCTGAACAGAAGCCATACGCTGGTTCTGAGCTCGGACCGGACCATGGGGGGGGGGGGGGCTGCCGTCTGTTTGCTGCTCGTTGGTGTCTGAATCGTCTTGTTCTCCCTCCTTTGTCTCCACCTGGACTCTGACACACCTGGAGGATTTAATGATATAATGATCTGGATGAACGCCTGAAATCAGTAAAATCCGTTCAAAGGTTCCTAAAAGGCAACGTTGCTCTAATTGTTCCGTTGGCGCCATCGTCCTGGATAGAACCGGTCCATCGGTGGTACTGGGCGGAGCCAGCTGCATGGCCACACCCCCTGCTCAATGTTAGCCCCGCCCACCTCCCAGGCAGCTGCTCCTCCTGCTGGCAGTCGCTGGTATGACACCCATAGAACGCCCTACAGTCCCGCTGTGCGGTCCAGGCGGGTTCTGAAGGGATCAGGCAGCTGATCACCGCCGTCTGCTGGACAAGTGAGACGTCCTGAAACGGGACGCTGGGCAGAACCAGGAGCCCAGATCCTGGTTCTGCAGGAGTCCAAAGGCCTGAGGGTGAGTGCTGGGGGAGATCAGGGTTCATTTATCCTTCCATGTTTGGAACAAAATCTCTGATTAATACCAATTATAATGAATGTAAGTAAAGGTTCTGACATTTCCCAGAGGTCACAGCGAGCAGAACCGCAGTGAAAGCTCCCAGTTGGACCGGGTCATTAAAGAATCTTTGAACAGATTTAATGGTTCTTCAATTCTCACATTAGGAGCTTGAATAACTTTCACGGCCCTGATTGAACTCCTCCAGGTCAGTTGGAGGTTCTGATCCAAGGCCAAAGGTCCAGTTGCATTTGGCTCCGGCTGTCTGGGGTTAGACGTTGTTCCTGTGAGCAGCTGCTCTGAGGTCAGGTCCACGTGGAGACAAAAAAAACCCGGATGATCAGAACCGCAGAGCGGTGAAGGTCTTCGTGGAAGTGCTCTGTTTCTGTTCTGGAGGAGGAGGGTCAGGGAGCTTGATCAGAACCAGCGGGCCCGTCACTGTTGGTCGGTCCCATCAGGTGGAATAACCAGGCGCATCATGTTAATGAGATCATTTAGGGTTTGGTCGGGTGAAGAGGTTTGATTTGGGTTATCAGGGTTTTAGTTTTTGTCGGTTCAGATTCTGAGGCATTCTTTGTTTGGTGGGTTTTTTTTTATCCTCTTTAAAGTGAGGCTTCAGTTTTCCAGATGCCTTGGATGTGGTTTTAGGTGCTGAACATGATCTGAAGTAGTTGGACCTCCAGGATCTGAAGATGGCTCCTCGCTAAGCGGTTGATTTCCCGTTCTGTCGTGCTCTTTGGGTTCTGAGTTTGTTTTGCTGCCCAGCAGAAGTCGGCTCAGCGAGGCGCCGGTCCGCTGGGAGGACGGCGCTCCTCAGGGAGCGAAGGAATGAAACTTAGTCCCAACATTCTTTGCAGCTCAGCCGATCCTTCAGATCCTCAACTAAAGCAACGTTCAGAATGATCCTCCTGGGTTGTTGCGACAGCGTTGGCAGCCTGCTGACGCCTTAACGGGAATAAATCAGAATTACTCTGTAATGTCAGGTAAACTGGGACAGAAGCAGATCAAAGCTGCTGGTCCTGATCTGGACTGATGGTCGGCGAGGAGCTGAAATGCTCAGCATGACCAGCAGAGGTCAGAGGTCATATTGCTCCGGCTGCATCAGAACCTGATGGTGTTGGGTCGGTCTGGGTCTTAAAGCTTCTTTAAAAATTAAATCCTTATTTCTGCCATTTTTCTGCATGAGGACCAAATGATATCAGTGAGCTGAACAGTTTATCAGTTTATATCAAACATTTTCCATTAAAACCTTTTTTATTCACCCAAAATGAAATGCCAAAAATTATACTAAAATGTATTTTCTGTTTTCTGAATGTTTACTATTACTTTTTCATCACCATTAAGTTATTAATGTTAAATTAATATAAAAAATTCTTTAAAGGAAATGGATAAATGAACACAAATATATAAAATGACATGTAGGTTGTAGGTAAATATTGTTTCTGTTGATAATTTATCTCTGAATTATCTGTTCTGATGACACATTTTTATCTCCTTTTTTTTGTAAAAGTTTTCTTTGTTTTTTGTGTTGGTTTTTTTTGGAAAAATAAAAGAAATTGGTGAACGTATAACTGGAAAAGAAGCTAAAGCATAACTTGTTGCTGTCAATAAGCTGAATATTTTGTTTACACTTTGAAGTTTAAATATTTGAAGAGTAGAAAATATGACATGTTTCAGTTTTGTTTATGGACTTCATAACTTCTTGTGAACATGATGCAGTTTGTGTTTGGGTCGCCTGCAGCGCCCCCTGCTGGTAGAACTGTTCTGGTTCTGGTTCCGCTGCTGGAGTCTGTTCCTCTCTATTTGGGCCGTTTGTTCGGTTGATTGCGTTGATTGTGTCCCAGTTTGTGGGTTTGTAAAAACTTCTTTTGGTAAAGTTTACTACAACAAACACTAAACTTGGGTTTGTCTTTAATTTGTGCTTTCAGGGAGTTTCCCTTCAGTTTGGGAACCAAACAAAAATAAAACTGTTTACCTGCAGTGATAATAGGATGAGGATGAAACCTGTTAACATCTAAAACTCTCACATTCTGGAATTTAAATTAAAAACGTTGACTCCTGAAACTGATCCATCCTCGTTCCACCGTCTGTTAACCAGATTCTGGTGTGAAGGAGGAAAAGGAGCCAATTAGGTTTATAAAGCCGACACTAAACAGGAGCCCGACCCAAACATTGAGCTCATAATCCTGTTACTTCCAACCATGTTAGGAACTGAAGGAAAATATCCTAATTAAGAGCATCTAAAGTTAAATGTGTGACAATGTTGAGGGGAAAATGTAACATTTAAAAAAAAAAACTTTCTAAAACTTCAACGAATTACATAAAGAATAAACCTTCAGAAAAGTGTTTTCTGTCCAAAACTCCAGGGGTCCGTTCTTCGTACGTTGCTTAAAACATCCAAGATCAAATGACACATCCAAGATGATTTCATCCGGCTAATCATGATCCGGCTAATTGGGTTCTTCCAACACACCTGTTGTTTACGATTAGTATGGCTGGATTGAGTTATCTGAGATAACTGCGCGTTCATGCGTTTGTTTAAAAGGGGAAATGTATCGATAGTAGAAACAATGATCAGCAACGCTGCTATTGGCTGTTCAGCATGGCCAAAGAACGCCCACAGTTTTTCTCCCAATCAGAACAAGAGCTTTTAATGGAAGGTTATGATGAATTTGAGTCATTAATTAAAACACCTCAAAGTCTGCTAAAGCCAGGAGAGAGGGCTGGTAAAAAGCAGCAGACAAATTAATGCGTAAATATTGTCCATGGTAGATGTTTCTATCACTTTCTACAGTATGAATTTTTGCATTTTAATCATTTCATATTTACTTTGTTCTTTTATATCAGAGCCTCCACGGGACCCACTAGAACATGGGGACAAGTAAAAGTGAAATACAAGAATATTCTACAAAATGGTAGCCTTTAATTATTATACTTTATTTTAAAAAGCAACTTCTTCCTCTTTTTTAAAGGCCACTGTTAAATGATGTGTTTGTCTGTTTATAACAGCCTATAAGAAAAAGGCTTAAAAAAAACAGGTTCTTTTTACTTTTGTTGCATGAGGCATGTTTCACCCTTTTTCTTTCACAAAATGACACAGGGTGCCATCCGTTCTCTATATAAACGGCATCTTCAACAAAAAAATTAGTATTTTGACCTGAAAAGACACAAATTAAGAGGAGAAATTGAACTCCACAACTTGAAAAAGAGAAAACTTGCACTAGAGATCGAGTTGCTTCAAAAGGACCTTCAGAGTAAGTTCTAATACACCATGTGACAGTAGTATTGCTGACTTTATATAACTATCTTATTGCAGGCAAAAGATGACTTGCTGTCTTTTCTTTATAAAGAATTGTTTAAATAAAAAGACAGGAACTAAGCATTATTTGTTTCGTCTTTTATTAAAGATTAAAAATGGTGTTCCACAATTCTGTCCCGTCCTCTGCCACTAGGTGGTCCAAGTGCTCTGGCTGGACAGACTTCCCATCTCCTCCACTTATAAAGCCGCGATCTAATCCTGTTTACATGAAATAAGCCTGAGAGCGAGCAGGTTTAAGTTTGCGCACATGTTGCTATGACAACAAGTCCAAGATGAGTTTTGAAGAACCAAACGATCCAAGATCATGCCAAATCGTCAACAATCAAATCAGCTAACTGAGTTAGCGACGTACGAAGAACGGACCCCTGGTCCGTTTTCACCAAGAACCCTAAAAGAAGCTTTTAGTGACGTCACTTTAGAAAAAATGTTAGAATTTCCTGAATTCTAAGATTTTTCTTGGAATTTTACTTCAGTGAGATAAAAGTTCTCCAAACATCTCAGGCCTTCAGAGCTGCTGAAGTGGAAAATGTTAGAGAGGAGGAAACGGAGAGAGCTGATTGGCTGATCCACTGAACAATGGAGGAAATTAGTAAAGAAACTTCTTTACCAATCAGACGATTATTAATATGTAGATAAAATAAACTTTATCATCTCCATGGAGGGAAATTAATTAGTTTCAGTCCCGTTGGGTTTAAGTTGCGGCTCTGTACGTAATTCTATTGAGGATAGTTAATATCAATATAATGTTGAATAATGCTGAATAAGGTGGAGAAATGTCCAAAGAATATCTATAAGAGGTGATTGAGTGTTTCCTGTCCTGCATGATGAGGTCAGCAGCCTAAACGGTCGTCCAGGTGTGCCTGCATGATGCCGTCTCCTCTCCTCATCGCTGCACGCAGCGCTTCTCACCAGGCTGCTGCAGAAAGCACCAAGACGCGCAGAGAAAAACATGCATTGACCTGCAGGAAGACGCTTTAAAGTCCCTGGATCTGCACCGTGATCCAGGGACCAGTTTACCTGCCAACACTCCTCCCATAGAGCTGCACAGGTGCGCTGCCGTTTGCTTTTCCCTTTTCTCTCCATTTCATCTCGCTTATTTTGCCAAATCCAACCGCTTCATAGCAGCAGGATGCCGACAGGTGAGAGCGCGTTAATGGCAGATAGGTAAGGTGGTAAAATGACTGGAGGGTCAACAAGCACATCAAAGTAATGACCAGGATCTAAATAAGCTGCGTTCAAACATTTTCATGCTGTGGGACAATCTAAATTTCATCATCATGACGCATTTCTTCATCCAGGCTAATCGGTTTTCTCTCCTTTGTTCTTTTCTTCTTGTACTATCAACCAATCACAGCTCTTGAAAGACGGCGTCACACCTGGCTACGGGGTCAACCTCCTCACTGAGGTCAACATTTCTGTCGTTTCCTTCCTCAGCGTCGCTCTCGCTCCCAGGTGTGACGCCGTCTTATAAGAGCTGTGATTGGTTGATACCAGAAACAGAAACACACCTATGCTGCTAGCATGAGTGGAGAGAAATGAGGCGGTGAGACCGGCTCAGAAAACGAGTCGTGATGATGAAACTTTAGCTAAACTGATGGTCAGAGCATCAGAATGTTTGAACCTTATCTCCGTCCTCATCATCATTCTGAGTAGCTGGTTCTGTCTCCTCTCCATTAAGGTCATTTCCTGCTTCCTCTACCTGCTATCAACACCTCTCACCTGTCAGCGTGTTACTGCCCTCACCTGCTGGGATTTGGTGCTTGGATTTGGCCAAAGGACCGCCATGAGACGTAGAAACCGAGGGCAGCTGCTCCGTCCAGAGAGCTGAAGGTAAAGTGGTCTCTGGATCACGGAGCCCAGAGGGACTTTGAGGCTCGTTGCTGCAGATCAACGAGTCTTTTTCTGCTTTTAAGCTCCAGCCTGGAAAGTGAGAAGCTCTCCGTGCAGCAATCAGGAGCCGGAGAGGAGCCGGCATCGCACCAGCAACCTCCTAGACCACCGCTTAGGCTCTGATGCTGACATCATCATGAACAGTACAGAAAGCACTGAATCGCCTCTTTTATCTTTGTACATTTCTCCACTTTTTATTCAGGACTATTCCCGTTATTATTACCAATAAAATGATGTTACAGTTAGAGCTGCACCTTCAAGCCAACGGGCGCTAAAACTGATTTCCCTCTATGGAGATGATAAAGTTTATTTATCTACATACTGATTGTTAAAGAGGTTTCTGAGCTCATTTCCTCCATTGTTCAGCCAATCAGCTCTCTCTGTTTCCTCCAGTTTCCTGCTTCCTCCTCTCTAATAACATTTCCACTCCAGCAGCTCTGAAGGCCTGAGATGTTTGGAGAAGAACTTTTATCTCACTGAAGTAAAATTTTAAGAAAAATCTTAGAATTTTTCAAGATTTTTCCTAAAACAAGAGCTACTTTTCTGGGGTCCAGTTGTCATTTCTTTGTCGGATCCTTAAAGTGGTTGACATCAATACTTGTTCTCTCAGAGTCTTTGGACTTTGGCAGCTTTTCACCCAGTTTCAGTCCATCCGTTCTAATAAAGGCTCTAATAGCCACATTAGACGTCTGATGGACGTACAGATCACGTCTGTGTTGGGTCGGTTGGTCCATGACTAATTACGGACGCCCAGACGACGTACAAACAAGGTCAAGGTCAACTCATCAGTTGCATTTGAGGTGAAAACTCCCCAAAATAACCCAGGTTGCTCCACAAAGTTGGTTTCATGAGCAGCAGGTGAAATCCGCTCCATCCCAGATGTTCCTGAAACGGGTCGGCCCACGTCCAGCCCAGGTCTGATCTCTGTCCCACTGAACGCTCGGGGTTAGAAGGACGAGGAGCTTGTAGCAGACTGGGTTTCCCCAGAGGTCCTCCCAGAGTTCTGGCTGTTGGGAAGGTTCTGACCCAATGTTGGGTGACGAGAAACTGATCCGATTATCCGGACCAAAGCTGCTTCTTTCCTTTGCTTTATTCCCAATCATCCAGCAGCTGTTCCTAATCTTTCCCACATTCTCTCCCGTTAGTCTGGTTTGCACAGAACCATTGCTGATCGGGTCAATTCAGAACCTGTCCAGGTCCTCGGCTTCTGATTGGCTCCTATCTGAGAGCTTCTGTGAGGCGTCCAATCAGAGCCCATTTCTCCTGCTGGTGAAGCTTAGGAAACCCTTCAGTTTACGTCGCACTGGTTCCGGATCTGGACCGGTACTGGGTCCGTCATCAGGCTGTAGTCTGAGCCGGTTCTTTAACCCCGGTCATCTCCAGGCTTCTCTTTCCAGAGGTTTCATCGTGTTCTCACATCTGGATCAGTCTTTCTGGTGGTTTGCAGGAATGTGATTCAGAGACCAGAACCGGACTTGTGCTGCTGTTGGTTCTGGAATGGGACTCTGGACAGACTCTATATGACCTGCAGAGACGCTTTATGACGCTTTATTTTGTTTGATCATTGAATGTGCCGATCTTTTAATTTTTACCTCGTTTTAGCTTCACTCATTTCTGCTGCACTGAGTTTTTCCGTCAGAGAACTTCCTGCTTACAGGAATTCTGTTTTCATCAACTTTCAGACCTCAGAAATTGTTGCTTCATCTCCTCAGTTCACAGCGTCACCATGAAGAAGGCAGCGATGCGTGTCTTTGGACACTTTAACCTTTGCTGATCCCGATTCCTCTGTCTGTCCTGTAGGTGTTCAGGAAAAGAGAAAGGATCCTGAGATGGACCGCTCCTACTTCCTGTCTTCTGACGTCCAGTCTTTTCAAATTAAGATGCCAAACATCAACGCTCCAACAGCTTCTGCTGCATC